>JAEUWS010000801.1:0-189827 GCA_018524945.1 Podaxis sp. C-F-92630
ATTTCCTCGTTAATAAATAATTGAATGTATATCAAGACCTCATCATCCTCACCTTTCCACGTCCAAGTGCCTCTTCCTCGGCGTCCGAAAACCCTGTGACTTTCTTTCCCGCAAAAATCGACTTCCCATCCTTGCGGGCTCCAACCAATGCCCTGCGCACAACGTCATTATGACTCACGGGATACTCATCCGAGAATGGAGAAGGAGACTCACGCAGGCCCATGGCAGACGGCTGCGACATGCTTGTCCTGGTTCCAGAATGCTTCAACGAGCTTGGCACAGTCGGGGTCAGAGGCCAGATCGATTACAGGCCCGTGACCTCCAGGGAAGAAGATGGCGACATAGTCATTTGGGTTGACTTCTGTCAAAGACTTGGCTGCACGTAGTTTGGCTTGAACGGTTTCGTCATTGAGGAAGTTCAATGATTGCTGATCTTTTGATTCGGTGGCTGCCTGTCTGCGGTTTAAGCCATTTGATGCAGACATCAGTAAAATGACTACCTACAGTTAAGCTGTTCTGGTCGACCGGGAAAGTCTTCTTAGGCGACGCAAAGTCGATCTCGAACTTAGGGCTGAGGACATAATACGGGTGCGCTGCTTCGGAAAGCCAGTATCCCTGATTGGGATCTTTCAGTATGTTAAACTGAGATGAAATTGAGGTCAAGGCATACAGTTTGATCTCCTGTAAGCGTCTTCTCTGCAGAGGTAAACACGAAGAGGATGCGAGGTGCCATTGTGGGTACTTTTCGATACTGGGAATATTCTGTGGGGAATTGGGGATTTCTTGCACCTAAATACACGTCTTGCGAATCATCATATTACTCATCCATCCAATCCGATACGGACCATATTCGTCATTTGTGAGCCTGGCTTACTGAGCCAGCGCCAAGAGCCTTGATTGTTCACTCGCCCAGTTGTGAATATTTGACACGTTTCTATGATACAACAGGATGCAACTGAGGGTGCTCAGTCGGCGCTGGTCAGCCATTGGTCAACCAGTGATGGCCCTGTGGTGAGATAAGACAGGACGGGGGACGACCTGGGACGGACGGTTCGAGACGGCAATCACCGCCCCGGTAACAGCAATGTCATTTCGATCATTACACCGCTCACTGCTCTGGCCTCTAGTGCTGCGCGAGCTCGAGTTCCATTCTCTACCCTAGCACTTCACAATGTCCTCGTTCTTCGGTCTGTAAGTTCTCCACTGCTCCCGCTCATCGCTTATCACTTCTATCCGTGCTTTGTATATGTCTTAATCAGCTCCATGATAGGGGTAAAACGCGCACGTTCAAACCGCGTAAAGACATCCCGGAAGGCACGAAACAGTACCAATTGCGAAAGTATGCAGAGGCTACATTGGTATGCTTGGGTCCTACGGATGCCTCCGATACCCCTCTGACTTCGCTCTGGATATACTTTACTGGGTGACTATCATCTATATGATCGTCTTGTGCCCACGGCTCCGTTCCGTTCGCTCGGGTGTTTGTATAGGGGTCTGGGAACTTGAGGATGGCTGTTCAGCTTCCAGAAGGCGAGGACACAAATGAATGGTTGGCCGTGCATGGTGCGTTTCCTACCACCTGTTTGATATAATTGGCTGCCGATATTAATGGTGGTTTTGATTGTAGCGGTGGACTTCTTCAACCATCTGAACATGCTTTACGGGACCGTGACAGAGTTTTGTACGCCCCAAGAAGTATGCCTTTTTGTTCTTTCAGACTTGATCCGGCCTCGAGCTCATCGGAATGACGCTAGTGTCCCGTTATGTCTGCTGGACCTCGGTTCGTTAAACCTCGAGTACTATGGAGTCCGCAGCAGAACGCCTGATTCACGTGGCTAGATATGAATACCTATGGGAAGACGGTGTGAAGTTCAAGCGGCCTACAAAGCTTCCAGCACCCGAGTACGTTGATGCTCTGATGAACTGGGCACAGAGCATACTGGACGACGAGGCTGTCTTCCCAAATAAGATCGGCGAGTCTATTTTTTGTTCGCGTATTGCTCATTCCGTGTTTATCGTATGCTCTCTTCTAGGTGTCCCCTTCCCGAAGAATTTTAGGGATACAGTTAGAACCATCTTCCGTCGCCTATTCCGCATATATGGCCATATCTACAGCAGCCATTTTGACCAGATATGTGCGCTTGGTATAGAAGGTTGGTAATCTTTCCGAACCCATGTCTCGGCCCCGTCTAGCTCCTAACTGTTTCAAATTTTGACAGCCCACCTGAACACTAGCTACAGACATTTCTTCCTGTTCGTTCACGAGGTAGGCACTCCTTTCGTCGCTTACAAACCAATCTCATCTGCGTCTAAAACTTTACAAACTTTTAAGTTCGACCTCATTGATAAGAAGGAACTTGCCCCACTAAGCGAGCTGAACGAAGCCATCCTCGCCGAAGACAAGAGTCGGTAGGACCCCGGAAACCTATCGCTGACCGGTAGCTTGAAATACTGCACGTCGTCCTACATGATACCACTGCCAACGCCATCGCTCATGGTTCTGATTGATCGATCTCGGATTTATTTCATTCTCTCCTCGTGTTGTGGTCACAATCCGTGGGATCTACATAATAATCTCTGTCCTTCTGCAGCTATACAACCCCTTCTTTCCGCTGTATATGTCTATAATACCACCTTTAACGCTTACCTGTGCACAACATCCTTCCGGTTCCCTCTCAAAGAGCTTTTCTTACCAGCGGAAAGGTCAAATGATCTTCCTACGGACCACACAAGGAAAATGGGTCAGAAGCATTACGGCTTGTGTGGAGCTTCTAGCATCGATTTGATCCCTCGAATACTGAACACCTAGCACCGAGTGGCCGGATGAAATCAGCAGACAGGGAAGGAACCTACACGCCTGTCAGATGGTTGTTCGTACTGTGAGAAAAGAAGTTTAAGAAAAGAGACTAGTGATGACGACGGAGGTGCCCTCAAAAGTTTAACATTCGCGGAGTGTCAAAGCGACAAATGACGCTCTCCAAGAGGAATTTTTACCAGAATTGCACCAGCTAGGACCCTTGAATATCTTGTCCTGTTATGAGGTTCATATTGATAGCATAGGTAGAATGTTAGGCAATTTATTAGTTGGAGTACTTGGTTTCAGGGTTCTCGATCGGCTGATATATATACTTGTCGCATCCCCTATCCAGGTCAACTGGTAGCTTAGCTAATGGGGTGGGTCATAAATACTAGGGTGATGAGGGGAAGGTCTAACTAATGAAAGGGGTCCCGAGAGTGGGTGCCACAGGGGCCACCCAGGCGCGAATGGATTTAATCCGGGTTGTAATTGTTCTTGTGTCCCTGAGACCTCCCAGGAGTTGCACCTGGAAACCTCTCTCACGAACCGTTACCAGACTGGACTCGCCTTCACTGGACTCAGGCTGGACTCGCCTAGTACTTCAAATTCTTCCACCTGGTCTCGTCTCGAACATACGAGAAACTCGGCAAGGATCACATGGCTCTAAGACAAGCCCTTGAACCCATGGGGATTCACTCCCATCATGAGAGCCTTGGAACAAGACGACCCCGGTGTAGCGCGAAAAAAATGGTTGGCGTCAGTATGTAGAGGAAGAACGGTCTGCACTAGAATGTTCCGTCTAGAAATACTTTCACAAAGTAAAACTTTGACCGCCTTTGACAGACCAAAACCTACCTTGCCGCAGACAAGAAGCCGCCTAACCCCGAACCCCGCCACCTCGCAAGTAAGTGCCAAGCGACGTGATTGGAGACTGGGGTCCTGGTGAGTGATATTCTCGTCTCAAAAATTTTGCCAAGGATCTCCTTTCGCAAACAATGCTCTCCGCGCAGCTCCTGTAGTTTCGCTCCCGGCTGCAAGCTAGAAGATGGTATATCCCTGTTGTCTCCACGACTTTGACTGAGCCCTCCGACAGCCTCCAGCTGCCCATACTCGATTTCGTGACGTCATAATACGTCATAAGTGGTGGACGAGTCACAGCGCCCAGTTTCCAATAAACTCCTATTTTAGCACATCCCACCGGGGCAGGTCCGCTGACGCCTACAGTGAACATCAGCAAGGAAATTCCAGAAAATTCCACCGGTCAACTTGCGGCATCCTACAATGTTCACCATGAAGAGATTTCCATACCATTGATCCAATTGCTACCAAAACGACATAAAGACCCACAAGAACAAGATAACTAGAAATACAAGTCTCGCTACGTGTATGGGAGACAGTATGAATGTACAAAGTAAAAAGAACAGCCGGTGAACAAGAGTGTGAATTTTCAAAGTGAAGGGAATTTTGGGTATTGCTTATAATATACCTGTGCGTCGTGTATGTACGGGGAAAGAGGGTGGGAGGGTGGTGTTACAACAAGGTGGAAAGGACGAAGATCCGTGGAACTTGAGAAGGGTTTACACTGTTACTGCATATATGAAGGAAAGGATGTTTGATGCTGTGTTGTAACTGGCTCCGTAAAGTCTAAGGGTGAATTCAAAGGGGACTGCACTTTTTTGGGAGGGCAATCGAAAGAAACGCCGCAGGGGTGTGAGAGGGCGTGCATACAGTGATGTAGAGTATTGGAGTTGTGGAGCCGCATGAACGAGAGCGATGTCATAATCTAAATCGTGCGCTATTAAGAAGTCAGCGGAGGAAACAGGAGAAAGTGAAACGACCCACCTTTACAACCGACCATTGGACAATCAAGTTTTTTATCCTGTCCCTCAGCGCTTGTTGACACTGTTCACAGGTCAAATGCTCGGCTAGGGGCCGCAGCGCAGACTCCATCGTGCTCGTGGATAGGTCTGAACCCGTCAGCTAAACCGCATTCGAAGTGCAAAAAGAAACATTGCAACGCACCAGGTCTGGCGTCCCACGCAAGGTAAGCCGATGCCAACGCCCAGGCACGAGTCAATTTTTTTTGTTCATTGAAATCACACCACGGTGTTGGCGCATGTGGATGCGGCGGTGGGAGTAATACACGTTTCAATGCATCCGAACGTCCAAAGTGCAGGAAAAAGAGTCGTTTCAGATACACTGGCCCTATGCGCTCGGCCATTTCATCGGTGAGTGTCGCGAGAGGAAACGAGAGAAGATGCGACGACGTGGCTACTGCGAGATCATACAGATCGAATGATGCAGCAAGTGCATACAACTCAAGAGGGAAGAGCGGTGCATGCGAGAGCAGCAACGTGAAAATAGGAGTGGAAGGGGTAATGATACGTTTTGGAGAGATGCCATATGTGGGGAGGTGGTTGACAGCGGTGACAAGGGTGGGGAACTGCGGCGAGTAATGAGCACATGACATATCGTAGATTATATGCAGGATAACGTTGAGGACGACTGAGTGTTCAGGGATGGTGAGCACGGCATCCTGACCCTCTGTTGGTCTTGGATCCAGCGGGAGGAGGTTGTTGAAATGGTTGTTAGAGGAAGCGAGAAGGACTGGTGAGTGCACATAGAAGAAAACGCCGTCCGAGGCGAGGAGAACGATATCCGGAGGAAGTTCATGTAACTGTGCGCCTGGATAGAAGGTTGTGGAGATAGAGACAAGCGTAGTGCCCTCGGTGGGACTGTCTGTGACGGGCGTGCCGTCATGTGATTGCTATTCACCTGTGAGCACGGGCAGAAAGTAGGAGAATAAAAACGCACTGGAGGCGTTGGGACTTGAATAGCGCCACCTGGCTGGAGCACGGCGGGATCGGCGGTCTTTTCTGAAAAGTCGAGGTCAAGAGGATCTGCGACGAACTGAAGGACAGAGTCCCAGTCAGAGGGCGCAGTGTGCTCCACGATGGACATGGTAGTAAAGAAGGGAGAGGTAACAGGGGGAAGGAAGGACAGTGGAGGTAGAGGACAGGCAGTGGAGCCAGTCTTTGAATATTCAAGTATTAATTGGGTACAGAACCATCTCGTAATCTTATCTGCCTTATTCCACACTTCCAGCTCCAGCAATTAGGACCCCGGAATTCTAGATCCACCCCCATTTACCACCAAACCAAGCACTGCCCCTTCTGGACCAAAGTCCCAGGCCTGCACATGTCCATCTGAACCCACGTGAGCGACTATATGTCTCAGCAGTTCCGTTCAAACCCTCCCGTACATCGTCCTACTGAGCGTCATACAATTGCATACCTGTCTACGTGCCGCCGGGACTCATTTAGCACAACTCCGTACCTTCAGGTACCTTCTCTGTCGATCATGATCGTCCGACATACATAAAAAGAATTTCGAGGTCCCGGGGAGGGTCTAGACCTCTAGGCCCCTTCCCCGGTTTCGTTCCGTGTCAGCTTGGCGCTCTTGATCTTATAGATCTCCTCTCGTTTTCCGAACTTGGAGTCATGCAGTTCCTAGAGGAGATAATTACCACAGTCGCCCTCGTTCGTCATAGGCAATGAAATTTACCATATTCGCCAGCCGCTTCGCCGTCGAGACCGTATTTAGCTTCTCAAGCACCTTGGCTTCTGGCAGGTCCATTTCCTCAAGTTTCGTTTCTGTAAAGGGTTTGTTAGTGTTGGTCACAGCAAGGGTTAACGACTCACTAATTCGGTCCTCAATTTTTAGAATCCGTTCCTCGTCCTTCTCTGTCACGAAGCTAACTGCAACACCACCTCTGCCGGCACGAGCCGTTCGCCCCACCCGGTGAGTATACTCCTCCGGCTCGTTCGGCAAGTCCCAATTAATGACCATCGCAACGTCTTCGATATCCAAGCCACGCGCACCGACGTCAGTCGAAACCAGAACTGGCACGACAAATGCTTTGAATAGAGACAACGAAGATAGCCGTTCTCTCTGTGTTAGACGAGAATGAAGCGCTGTACTACGTATCGACAACGTCTTGAGAAGGCTCGTTAGGTATGCCGCCGTCCGTGGCTTTGCGCAGAATATAATCGTCGGTGGTGGCTGTTCCAGATCTTCATCCGTATTCTTCTGCTTCGCTCGGGGCTTATTCTGCATTCTCTTGAGGTTCTTGACCGGTTCCGGCGGCGCGCGTCGTAAATGAAGGGTCGACTCTGGAGGGTTGCAGAGCAAATGAAAGAGATAGAGTTCTCGCACATGGGAAGGTACCAGAATGTAGTGCTGTTTCAGTGTTGAAACCGTTTCCACGCTAATGAAACATATTAATTTCGAGGAAAGGAAATTGGGTGCTAAACATACGTTTCAGTCATGCGGTGAATGAAAGGCTTCTGCTTCCCATGTTTTGGTGGAGCATCAGCGACCGTGTCGATGGACGGCGTCCATGTGGCAGTGAACAAGCACGTCTGTCTCTCCTTGGGAAGAACATTGAACAGGTGCGACAGCTCAGGGGCGAATGTGGGTGTGAGTAGTCTGTCTGCTTCATCTAACACCTACATGGAAGGTCGTTAAGGTCCCACCCACATGTAGATTAGTTTAACTCACTAGGAATTTGACCCTCGAAAGATTCCATTCTCCACTCGTGCTCCGTAGATGATCCACAATCCGACCAGGTGTAGCAATAACGACATGCGGCCGATTCTCGAGTTCCAATGCTTGGGCCATCATATCCATACCGCCTACCACCACTGCTGTCCGAATATTCAGTGCGGCACCCAATACGGCAAATTGTTCTGATATTTGGAACGCAAGTTCCCTGCATTGCATTAAGTGTAAGTAATTGATAGGGAGTCCACACGAGGAGATTTACGTACCGAGTCGGTGTTAATACGAGGGCGAAGATCCCGTAAGGATCCACAGATAGTTTCTGTAGGATGGGCAGGGCGAAAGCAATGGTCTTGCCTGAGCCTGTTTTAGCGTTGCCAATGCAATCCCTGCCTGCAACAGAGTATAGCGTCAGCGCATGGATGTGGCGGAGGAATTGCGGTAGAAACTCGCGCACCTGCTAGTAGGGGTGGTATGCAAGCTATCTGAACTTCTGTCGGGACTTTTATCGACATACTAGTCAATGCAGCCACCAAAGCCGGAGAGATACCAAAAGACGCAAACGATCTCACGGCTGCCTGGGATTTTTTGGGTACGGTGTGTGGAAGGTTGGGTTCTTTCTTTACTAGTGAACCCAGCCGATCCTGGACTTCAAAAGCCGGGAAAGGTTTTTGTGTAGGTCCGTCGTCTTCATCTACACCTCCATCTTCGTCCTCATCAGAGTCGTCGCTTTCATATACGCCTCCATCCTCATCCTCATCCAAGTCATCGCTTCCATCTACTTTCTCGTTATTTCCTTCATTCCCATCTTCGCTCTCTTCCCCATCGTCACCAGTTTCCTCTTCGCTTTCGTCATCATCCGTCGCATTCAACATCTCATTGTCACTTCCAGAGGCTTCATCCTCTTCCGCATCTTCATCAGATTCCAGCTCCCGTCTTGGTAGATGCATGACCTTCTGTCGCTTCGCCGTTCTAGGAGAACTCTCCTCCTGTCTCTTCAGCAGGTCATCCACAGTAATAGCTCTCTTCTTTCCCGTGGTTGAAGGCATCCTCGCAGAGCAACCAAAACGTCGGAGAGGACAATCAAAGGTGAGAAGTTGGAAGCGAGAGTCTGGGTATAGTCGTATGTCTGGAGGAGGTCAACAACTTTTTGTGATGTGACAGAATTTGGAAATGATCATCTGACTACCAATTTTGGCTTCGGTAATAATTATTAATCCTACAGGCGTTTATCACTGCCCATTGGGAAGCTTATATCGTTGCTCCTGAAAATACGGAGCAACAAAATGAATGTGTTGACGACGGTGTCAAACAGTTCCTGATAATTCCGCAGGTCATAGCTGCTACTACCACCATGTCCTTCGCCGTGCCCTCGATGTCCATTTCAAGTCTGAATGCCAAACTCGTCACATTTGATACACCTTTACCCTACACCGAGGTCATAGCAAGACTGGACGATGCAGTGAATAAACAAGGCTCAGCAGATATTCTAACCAAACTGAGGAACGCGAAGTCAAGAGAGGAGATTGAAGAGATAATCAACACTATTACTGGTGTAGCGAACGACTTTTTGTGAGCGCCATTACCATTCAGTCAGTGCACACTGCTAAAACCCGCTTTGAGTAGGTACTTCATGGACATGCGACATCACCCCTGGTTAAACACCTATCACAACACAACCGACAAGCCAGCTACAATCGTTTACACGATTGGAAACCCCCTCATAGCACAGGGTATACTTCGCCACGACCTTCGCGCAAGTCTACACATTCCACCGCGAATACTTGTCTTAGAAAAAGCTGATCGTACGGGGACGAGTGTGATCTATCAAGTTCCGTCGTCCGTTATGGTACTTCCAGGTAATGACAATCAGGAATTGAGGGAGGCGGCAGAAAGTTTGGATAGGAAGTTTGAGGCGTTGGCGAGGAAGATTACTGGGATGGAGGATATGGAGAGTGGAGGAAGTACGTCGAGTATGAAATTATAATGTTGAACGTATACATATTAGTACTTTTGGTCGTCTAGTTCTTCTATGTTGTTCATCTACCTATGGTCCTCTGGAAGCTATTGTATGAGCACAGAAGAAGATTGAAGAAGATGGACTACTCACACGAGTCATAATCTATCCATCTGGACTCCCCAGCGGCCTTTCGCACTCGGTTCATCACAGCGAGACCTTCTCTTTCCTCTAGAATTTCCTCAATCAAGATCATATCAACACCCTCCTGCTCCAGTGTCAATAACCCATCGAATAATCGCTGGGCGGCAACTGCAGGCTCAGCGGTTGGTCCTAGAGTATACGTGTGCCATTCAACACCATCCTCCATCTTGATAGGTTCCCAGATTCGCGAGTCTGTGGGCGCTAACACTCCCACCTTCACCTTGGTATCACCAACGCGGTGAAGAGTTGATAAAAATGAGGTGACCGAGATCGATTCTTGCCCGACTGGTGGCTTGGACGATGTGTGAAGTAGTGTGACGGGGACCGAAGGCGAATAATGTCGATATTTCATGCCAGGAGTTGTCGGAGCCTGCTCCATCGCCTCATCCCTGTAATCCCTCCGATGTACAAGCACCTTCGGGACCACAACGTCTACATCCTCCTTATCCCTAACCAACTCCAACTCGAGCACATGTTCGATATCCTCCACGGTGATACCTCCAGGTCGTAACACACGAATATTCCCATCCTCATGCAACCCATCCACGACAGTACTCTCCAATCCGACATCGCACGCATCTCCATCCAGGATTAGTGGGACTTTGCCGTCTAGGTCACGAACGACGTGTTCTGCCTTTGTTGGACTGGGTTTTCCGGATGTATTTGCGCTTGGGGCAGCCAGGGGACCGTTGGTCAGTGCGATCAACGCTCGTGCGACCGGGTGTGAGGGCATGCGGACTGCGACAGTTGCTTGGCCTGCCGTGACGATGTTTGGAACGATTTTCGGATCGCGAGGGAAGAGGAGAGTGAGAGCACCAGGCCAAAAGTGTTTTGTGAGGGCTCGGTAAGCTGGGGACATGGTGTAGTCATCCGGGAGGAGGGATTGAAGCATTGCAAAGGAGGATACATGGACTATGAGGGGGTTATCGGCTGGTCTGCCCTTTGTAGAGAATATTTTTGTAGAGGCGGTTGAATTGAGAGCAAGGGCTCCCAATCCGTAGACGGTTTCCGTTGGAAAGACTACAACATTGAGATTGTTGAGGTGCTGGGCGGCGAGGGTTAATGCATCAGAGGTTTGTTGGGAGGATATCTGCGGGAGATCTTTTCCTGGGGGAAATCTGATAGTTGCTGGGTCACATCGGAGGGCCTGGGTTTTTGGCGGCGAAAAGTAGCGGGAGTAGGTCTGGCGCAGGGCGCGCAGAATAAACATAAAAAATGTGAGCAGCATCGTGCTGTATGGACTTGTTTGCTGCTCCATATTTTGGGTGTTGGAACCCACAGACATCACCGATTTCTGGTATGCACTTTTTGGAATACGTTGTCTTTGCTAAATACAGGAATTGATTAATATAGGTACTTCAGGCAATGCTCTAGCGTGTACACCACATGAACCCTGCCCATCATTCTTTGAGTGGCCACGGGATCCGCTGCTATCTGTCTAAGCGAGGTTGTGGGCTCCATCTCGGCATGGTGTGTGCGGTTACAGCTCCGAGCGTCGAGAAAGGAAATTCTGCGAATCGCTTCACGCCCTAGTTCACTTCCTCTGTGCTAGCGTCTTTGGGTATGTCGAGACCAACCCGGTTGGCCGTCTTGCGAATTCGCTCTTGTTCAGTCAAGCTTGTGAATGGATTATACCTTTCCACCAAGACCTAGGAGAACAGAGTCAGCTACTGGAATAAGAGAATAACCAGTCGGTGACGCGCCTGGTGCTCCCTCTGTGACTTCAAGAATAAGAGGGCGTTCTTGGCGTCCTGAAGCATAATATCATTCTTCGTTTTCCTCGACCGTTCCAACAGGCCACGGAAATTGGACACGATGATCGGGTTGGGTTTGACTGGGGCCTGCATTTTTTCCATTAGGAGAAACCTTGTCGGCTGGATGGTCTACTCACAGCTTTTCTGACCTCGCGTAGCAGTCCGCGATACACCTGTGCGTATTCAGATAGCATTGCGCCCGCTCAGTTGTTATACCACCGAGGAGAGCGCACTGTCAAAGCCTATGAGCGAAGAAATGCAGGAGTTCTTTGTGATCACATGACCGGCGCTGTCCTTATCCTTTCAGGGGCAGAATAATTCCTAATAATGCTTGGACCTCTTGTTTGTCGTCCTTAGCCTCTTTCTCTCACCCTCAACTTATCGCTTGTCTACCATATTTTATCAAGCACAACATTACACAGCAAGTCGGAAGCGGTTGCCACGGACTACTAGACGCCTTCCACTTCTTGTATATATATGACCCTATACAAGCACCCTGTGGCCTCGTTTCCGTTAATCTTGCTTTATAATGCGCATCAGGTGCCCAGATACTTCACCATCAAATTCCGTCGTCCTTATTCCCCCACCCAACCCACCAAATCCCCCGAAACCCAGGCTACGCCCCCTCAGACCGGTAATGTGCATCATTGCTATTGAAACATCCGCAGTGATCTCACTAGACTATATCTAGCGCAAGAAAGTTGCCCAACCCGTCAAGCCCGCATCGCCACCGGCTCCTGTTCGCAAATCCTCGAGTTCGCGGAGAAGGGAGCAGATTCCAGGAAAGCTCAGGAGAACCGATTCCGCGTCGTTAGCAGCCAAGAAAGAACAGCGACGCGTGGAGGCCAAGGACAGGAAACAGAAAGAAACGCCAAAGAGACCCTATTCTTTTGTCTATGCCGGAAATGTATGTGCAATTCACCAGTGGCGCATCAGAACCCATATCGACTTTTCATTGACAGCTTGAGCCTACCATCACCGAAGAGCAGTTGAGGGCTAGATTTTCTCCTTGTGGTCCAGTCCTCAGAATCGTTATACGATGCAGTCGCGGCCAGGTTATCAAGGTTCTTCCAGAGGGAATGAGGTCTGGGTGGCCATTTGGTCCTCGGGATAGGAAATATGCGACGATAGAGTTCAGAGATTCCAAGGCGTATCTCAAGGCTCTTGAGCTCAATGGGCAATTGCTTAATGGCGCTATGATGATAGTGGGTGTTTCTGTTGTCATGTGCTAACCGATTTGATACGAACCAAAAACGCAAAGGTTAGCACGTCTCCTGCCGACCTCCCTGAGGCGAAGGAACTGTTGTACAATGCATCAGACACCCGAGCACAACCGTCTCGAATACCCCACAATACTGTCAACAGCCCGGAAAAAGATAGCCCATATAGGTCATTACCATTCTAGACTTTCTATTTTTTCCGTCCTTTCTGATCGCCATTCTGTGTCTTTTACAGAACACCTATGCCCATGACACCAGACGCGAAGTTGCAAAGGGTTACAAAACCACCAGATGTGCCGGCGGCGGCAGAGGGGGATCGGTTTAGGGTACTGGGACTATCATTTGCAAAGTGTATTATCTAGGTAGAGTATAGTTTAGTAATGTAATTGAGTTCTGGGAAGAGGGGTATTTTGGGCGCAGAACATGTGGATGGTGCCTCCATCAAATCAGGCAAGGCCGTCCCTGTTCTTCCGTACTGTCACTTTCCCTCCCTCCTCCCACCTACATCCCCGGTCTCTGCATGGAATTTCTCTAATCATCTACCCGTGAACTGTCAGAGGTCTGTCCAACCATTCCTCCCTCTTCACAGCCATGCTGACTAACCATACATTCCAGCGTTTTGTCCTGTGATTGCTGCACACCAGTTGCCATCTCACTACTTCTATCATGGCCAGGAGTGCCGCCCTGAATCCTACCTCTATGCCCTTCTTTCCGGGCGGTTTACGAGGTAGCGACACGGACGGTGCTATCAGCATGACGCTGGGACACCAGCAGGATAGATCCTCTCTCTCAGTCTCCCCCTCAGAGTATCGTTCTGCAAAGTCCTCTCCCAGCCCCTCTTTCGAGAGAAGTGACACTGTGCGTCATCAAGCATCGCCCGGACCAACTGACGGCTCTCGACGGTCGCCAACTTTCCGCCAAGTTGATGCTGGGAGACCTTATCCCAACATTGAATCCAGAGCGATTAGGGAAAGTAGTATGCTAGGGACCCTCGATACCCTCCCAGAAGCAGACGACAATCAGGAGAACGGCGTCTCTACAGCAGACCGTGAAGCTGGTTCAGGAGCGCAAACTCCAAGTTCATTCGCTCCTCAAGTTCAACAACAATCAGGGCGCGAGCGTCTAGACACTCCACCTGTTCCCATCGCGTTTTCCAACTTTTCCTTCGGCGGTGGTCAACGTTTATCAGCTTCACCCGTGTCCTCCCTGGGATCCGCCAGTCAATTTGCCGGCAGCACCTCGACGACAGAGGGAATGGCGCCCCATTTTGATGCCCAACTCAAGTCTTCCCCCTTTATGCACGATCTGTTGGATCGGCTTGTTCGTTGCGAATACAGCACTCGGGAAATTCAGCGCGATCTCAATGATATTCACCGCAAAGTCAACCTCCTGTTGGAGCGTGCCTTGACCACGAATTCGCAACCCCCACAACCTGAATTCAAGGATCCTTTTGCTGCTACGAATGGAACCGCACTAGCATCGACCCTTTCGCAGCCCCGTCCATCTATAAGCAATATTGCACCCAATCAACATGCACCACCCATAGAAGACATGTCAACTATCACTCAACGACTCAATGCCTTAACAACTTCAGTTGGTCAGCTGTTGGCGTTACAGACTCAGCAAATGCAACAGCATTCTGGACTCGCGCTCGAGGCTAGGAACTCTATAATTGGCTTGGGGCCACCCCAGGACATCCCACCAAACCAGGTCATGCCACCCTCTACTATATCACCTCCAAGCTTGATCGGCCATGCATTGTCTAATCGTCCAGACCTCAGGCCATCATCTCGTCCGCAACCTAATCCTCCTATGCGGGCTTGGTCATCCGGGACGCTCGATATGCCTATTCGTGCCTCGGAGTCCGCTGTCAGTAGGCAAGAGCCGGTTCTTCGTGACAAGTCGCGCCGCTCAGTCTCCGGTTTGCTTCGCCGTGATTCGTCAGGAGTGAGTCACTACATTGAGATAATTCACCCTATCCCAGCTGACTCATTATTGATTCTGCCAGGTTATCGACGCTCAGGGGGATTATGGGAACCGTGACAATGGTCCTATTGTAACCAAGTGGGATCAATTGCAACTCGCACCAGAATTGTTGCGGTCATTGAGCAAATTCGGGTGCGTACATTATTTGGGGATGGCTTTCCTTGACAACTGATGAGGCCTCTCCAGAGTGGGCCCTCCGAATAAGATCCAACAACGCGCTTTACCGTTCCTCCTTAAAGGGGCCGACATCATTGCTCAGGCTCCACCCACTCAGGAAAGAATTGCGGCCTATGTCATCCCAGCTATACAAATCGCCGTTACCCACATGAGCGTTCGGACGCCTCAACGAGGTCCTATTGTTATCATGGTATCAACAACAGTTGATCAAGCCACGCAAGCACAGCGCATGATACGGGATCTTGGTGGCCCAATTGGTGTTAGGTCGGCCCTCGGCGTTGGTACGACGATTGTGAACAGTGACCTTGCACAGGAGTTGCGACTACTCCAGCAAAACGTACCGCATATCATCTGTGGAACACCTCAGAAGTTGCATGCCTTGTTCACTACGTCTGGTGGGCTTGTAGGTTCTGAAGTCCGTTTCCTCGTTTTGGACGAGGTTGATCAGCTCATTGCTCGTAACCTTCATGACTTTGTGTTCAATATCGTCAAGCTACTTCCACCCCCTCGCTCTCGTCCTGTAAGCACCAACACTCCGAATGGGGGAACGTCCACGAATGGATTACCACCCAGTTCCCTCTTAGATGCTGCTATGACGAACCCTGGACGTCGACTTTCAGCGATTCCAGTTACACCTGGACAGTCGGATCTTACAGGGGTCGCGGCGCCAGTTGAACGTCAAACAGCACTCTTCTCCAACACCGTTCCCCAGGATGTGCTTAACTTGGCTTCGGCCATCCATCTGAAAGAACCTGTCCGTGTTCTCGTCCGCCGGGATGGCAACAACGCCAACCCCGAAGCCTCCCAAGGTTCTAGAGGCCTCCGACAGTTCTATCTGTACCTCGCATTCACCGCTGGAAGTCGTGGTGATCCCGCTGCTACTACTAATGGTGGTCTTGGGATCATTGGGTCTGGCAGGGCTGGTGCGACCAGTGCGGAAACTGCGCAGGCCAGAGAGTGGAAATTGGATGCACTGGCAGACTTGTTTGATGATATCGAGATTGGGCAGGCAATTGTGCACGTTGGAGGGATGGCGACCCTTGACGCGGTCGTATACAAATTGGCGAGCAGAGGATTTGATGCTGTTCCTTTGGTGAGTGTTCATGTATGTTGAGTATACGAACCCCGTTGACTGAATTTCGGACAGCACGCCGATATGAATAACGGGACGAAGCTTGCTGCAATCAACAAGTTTAGGGGCCCAGCTTCGACTTTGATGCGCCAGTCCCCGACTAGGATTTTGGTGGTCTATGATGTGCAGGTCAAATCACCTGAGGTTCCTCATGTACCTCTCGTTATCAATTATGGTATGCAGCTTTTGCTTATTATAGGCAATGCGATTCTGATGCAAAGACCCTGCAGATCTCCCCAAAGCTGTGGAAGAGTATGCTCATCGGTGAGTTATTTATTCAAGGGACTGTCTCATACAGCTTCCTGACTGACTTTGATTTAGTGTTGCTCCCGCAATGGCTCCTAACTACAGCCGTGCGGGGGTTGTCATCAATTTCGTGACCGCCACTGGTGGGGACGTGGAAATGCTGCGATCCATAGAATGTCATTACAAGTGGGTCCTCCTATCAGCTTCTTGACATTGTACCATACTTACGGCACTTCCACTACAAGGATAAAATGCGTAAGTTAAGGATCCTGCTTCCTAGATTCCGATGACTGACGTTTACTCCCACAGCCTGAAGTTCCTCTGAGTCCTCGTGATATCTTTGCAACCTGATTGATGATTATTCTTGTTGTATCCTTACGCTCAGCGCACATGTGTCTCTCTGTCGCTTGATTCCCCTTTCGCTTTCTCTTCATGTCTCTTGTGCAAACCCTCAACGGTCTGATACCCCTTATTCTGCAGCCTCTTATCTCTAACCAAATCTGTTTCGTTATTGTCTTTGCCTCGTCGCACCCGTGTATACTTTGCCTTTCGATTGCGTTTTCTACGCTCCCCGAATTACCCCACTGTATAGCAGAATTTCTAGCGGCTCCCTGATTCTCAGCGTCGTCTTCGCCTATTACTTTGGAACTTAATCATTGACCCCTTGTATGATCAATACCTTCAATGTACCATCTTCACTGCAGCTGGCAAGCTGTTTTGACACTTGATCATTGTTTGTCGTCGGTCGCCAACTCAACCGGTGGACTTGATTGACGTGACCGAGGCTGGTTACAGCAGCTTGGATGAACATGTCCGAAGATCCGTTTGAGGAAATAGGATACGCACCTCGTGTCAATCGTGGTGCCAAGTTTCCAAGAAGCGAGGTCGGAAGGTGTGTTACTGAATATCTGAATGGTGCCGTCCTCGAGACCCACGGCAAGGTTTCGGCTGGCCAAAGAAGTTAGTCACGACTTTGCGGATACGCCTAAAACAAGCCCCACCGATGATCAGAGTTTAGAGGAGAGAAATCAACCGAAGTGGCCGGTGATGGTGTTTTAATTGTGGCTGAAACTGTCCATGACTTTTCTGCCTGTTTCCAAATTTTCACCTATACTGTGGTCAAATTCCCGCCGCCCAACGAAAAGACTAAAGGACCTACCGTCTTGTCGCGAGAAGCCGTTGCGAACACATCGCCTTCGGCGGACCAAGCACAGTCCCAAATTATACGAGCGTGTGGTTTCTCCGCGGCGATGGGTACATATCCTGATGCATCGCTAGGGTCAGGAGGGGCTCCACGGCCGTCAAGTTGCAATTGGGCATACCTTCATCACCCTTCACTTCGAATAAATGCCACGTCCTGTCTCTTGAAACAGATAAAATGAAACGGTCGTCCGGACTGAACGCCACTCTCGTAACAGTCAAAGTATGTCCACCCAATGGCTGGCCGACAAGCTTAAACGTGTTGGTTTCGTACACACGGACAACAGCATGTTCGGCCGAAGTGGCTTTGCATGCTGTGGCAATTAATTTGCGGGAGTTGGAGACTGCGAGCGTTATTGACTGGGCGTGGGCGTAGATATATGCGCGTTATTATTCGTTCAGGTAGCAATGAGTGGAAATAGGGCACACACCTCGTAACCATGACCAAAGATTTTCTCGATTTCGGGCCAGAGAGTAGCACCAGCAAGTTCTCCTTCGAAAGGGCGTCTTGTTGAAGGCGCTAACACCGGTGCGACAGAGGAGCCTATTTTTATCGTGAGCCAAAGGCACAATAACTAGCATACAAACACTCCCACCTTCCCCGACAGCCTTGTTTGACAATCCAAGAGGGGGGACGCTAGCACCGGCAGGTCGATTTACCTGGACGACCACATGGTCATTAAGAACCCGCGAAGTTGTATACTGTATGTCAATATGATCTCACCTCACTCTCGGAGAAATGAGCTACGTCAAGCGTCTGTGCTAGTTGCACAAAGTTCCGAGGGGCTTCAAATACTCGTGCCACCTTTTCATCGGCAATGCTGACAAACTTTAAGGGGTCTATGAAGACCGCGTCTATGAGATCGTATCCGTGAACTTGCGGACGAGCGATCTCATGCCAAGAGCGTCGGGATGCGTCGGAATGGAATAACTCGCCATATATCCGGGTTGTTTGATCAACACTGTTTCATTTTGAGAGATTCTGCGAAATAGAGACAGATAGCTGACGCACCCAGCGGATATCAAATATTCGCCATTCGGACTCCAGGCGAGACCTTTCACTGGCCCTTTGTGTCCTGAGATCGCACCTAGTTCTTGCCACTCCTCTTCTGCACCAGTTCTTCCCATGTTTGTGCAAGACCACCGCCGCCAACTGCCAGCCCATCCCCATGCGAGGGCTTCTTGTCCATCTCTAGCCCATAATGAACCAACAAACCCTCCAAGTCTCTGCCCACCAACGTCACCAAAACGCTGGCGGTTAATCCATATGGAGGTCGAGCTATCTTGCGTTGCTCCAAGGACGGTAGAAGGTGACCAAAGAATGAGAGAGGAGTCGGTTGAGGATGAGAGGATGGTGGGTGCTGAATTTGGTCCGAGGTCGGGTCTCCATGATAGAGACGTGATGCCGAATTCATGGCCAATGAGCAGGGCGTCAAATGTTACGGAGAATTGACGAGAGCTAAAAGTGGTTGAACAGGGTGAACTTGCTGTTGCCAAGTCCTACTCACCTTCCATCAGGAGATTTGACAGTCAGGATATGTCGCTTTAGCGAGATTTGTTTGCCACCCTCTTCTCCTTCTCCAACTTCTGCAAGTGAGGCTTCAAACGCGTCTAACAGCTCATCGCTTAGCGACTCCTGCTCCCTATTTTCATTATTAGCAGCGACTACCGTTCTCAGGGGTTCAATGTTCCACAGGCGGATGGTTGCGTCTTGGGAGCCAGATGCAAGAACAAGGGGTTCTTCCGGCGTAGGCGGAGACCTAAACGACAGGGCTCGTACCCAGTCCTCATGTCCCACTAGACTTGCAGAGTGGATAAACTATTCGCGATAATGAGCTGTGTTGCAAGGGAATAGCAGGTGAACGCACCTGGCCTTCACTCCGTAGGTATAGCTGGACTTTGGTATCAGTTCCAGATACGGCAAGCAGCAATACTACATAAACGATGAGAGCATTGACGAAATAAATTCTGAAATTTTCTAACCGTTAGTTCCAGGAAGAAAAGCCAGCGCAAGACTGAGTGGGTATCGTTTCTTGGTTGAGATAGATTGCTTTTCCTTAAGCTCGTCTAGGTGGATGTAGACGTAAATTGGAGTGCGCTCTTCGTGGACCGAGATGATATTCACCAGAGCTCCCCGAGATGACTACTTCCCAGATTTTCACGGTTGAATCCGAAGACCCGGAAACTACACAGTTGCCAAGTGTGGAAAGGGATGTCAATGCTTTGTCGTGCGCCTTGGTTTTGGACGCGACTTTCCACTGCAAAAATTCGTCAAGACTCTGGACCACATTCTGACGCCACCAAACACATTACCGACCATTCCTCCGTCTTTCTTCCATAAGATCAACACTCCTTGCTCATCGCCAGTCACTAACCGTTCGCTAGAGAGAAAGCGGACACAAGTGATGACGGCATCGTGGCCTGGGAGTGTCTTGAAGATTCCACGATTATTTGGTGTCTACAATTCATCGTCTCAATGACTTTCGTTAAGGAGCAGGCGGAAATGACACACCGTTACGTCCCACAACGCAACTAGATTGGTAGACCCGAGTGCAATTAATGAGTCCGGTGAAGCATCCGCAGCATGAGAGAAACGGTTGGTTGATGCAGCAATAAAGGCTGTGGAGACGTTCATCTCATCTGCAAGGCAAACTCAATAACGGTGTACTGGAGGATAAGATAAAGTATTTCATCAAAATGACCAAGCGAGTTATTTCTGAAATCGATCAAAATACTGAGTTGTTGTGCTACATCTTCCGAAGTAAACAATGGGCTCCTGACACCGAAAGACCCGAGAGGCTTTGGTTATGCACATATGATCCTTGGAATTGGCGTCGACATTGTTCATCTACCGCGTATTGCTGCCATAGTAAATCGCAGGTCTGGTCAGAAATTCGCAGGTCGAATACTGAGCGCACCTGAACTTGTGCAATGGAAACATATTCCAGAATCTGACGTCCAGAAGCAGGTCCGCTTCTTGGCTGTTCGGTATGTACCTGACTGCTCACACCTGGACATTGTATGGTCATGTCTTATTAGGTGGGCAGTTAAAGAGGCGGCATACAAGGCGCTGTATCCGAATCTCAAACCAACGTGGAAAGAGCTAAGCTATCAGGGATTGGGGCCCTCCGGGGAGAAACCAACCCTAACCTATACACCCCTCACAAAACGCGAGAAAACCAAGCTAGGCCCAATGCATGTCTCCGTCAGCCATGACGGGGAGTACGCTGTCGCATATGTGATTGCACAAGTGAGCTTCTTGAAGCCTCCCTGAGCTCGTGGGCTGATACATCGGCAAGACCTATTCACAGGTCGCAGTAACGCTTCCAACTGTTGAATTGAGTGAAACAGCACAAGAACCCTGAAAATCTCTAAACTCCAGCATTACTATATTCATTTTCTGTGATCTACATGGAGCGTAATGTTCTATCTTTACTCTTCTTCGGTCGGACGTTCTGGCCACCAACTTGGCCACCATGGGGAAGCCTGCCATGTTTTGCCATCCGTTGGATTCTGGACCTCAAACACAAGCTCGTTGTTCAACACATTGGCGACGTGTTCCAAGCGCAGGAGTGCCAAACCGAATTGGCCGTAAGTGCTCAAAAGTTTTCCAGTGCCGCGAGGTCGCGGTGCTGGTTTGTCTTCAGTGGCTTGGGCTAGCCTTGTAGATCGGACGTCCAGGTGGAGAGGGAATTCGGGAATAAGGCCTGGGATTTGGGATCTTTTGGTGGGCGTCTTAGTAAGATGGACTTTTAGCTCAGGAAGACTTTGCCTACGGGTTTCCAGGCTGATGTAATAGAATGGGGAGGATTCGTTTGCGGATGACACCAGTATGATAAGTTCGTACGGTTAACTCTTGACCGACATAACATCCCTTTCTGAAGTCCACTTCTAAGCGGTCAGTGATAACGGGTAAGAAGCGAGTAATGGAGTACACACATCCACCCATGACATCCAGATTCGACTCCATCGGGAAAGCTTGCATAGGTACGATATCCGAGCTTCCTTCTGGCACACCAAGAGCAATCCTATGTAGAAGGTAATCACTCTCGGCCCCAACATCATGTGTAGACGCTTCCAAAGCTGAAACTAATTTAGTCAAAAGGTCAAACACACGCATATGACCCACTCACGCTTATCTCCCTTTCGTGTTAACGATCGTCGGCCCATACCAACAGCCCTCCTGTCCGTCAAGGACTCATCTTGCGTCCCCCATGGCCACTCGTTACTCTGCCATATAGGCTCGACAGCTCCACTCCTCGCCCAATTCCAGGACTTCAGGATCTCGGGTATTGATTCCGAACCCCAGGCTGCCCAGATATCGTAATCTTCTGAAACGTCGCGTACTTTGACCTTAGATCGCAGAATATGTCGCTTGAGCATTGGGAGCAAGGGTGGAGCTTCTGACGACCGAGTGTCGTATTCCAGAAGGTATCCAGGTTGGCCGGTGGGTGTTGTGGTTGTGTAAAGGAAGACATCATACATTACTCTGCCCTAGTACTATGCAATCAATTCCGTGATATTACGAGTGCATCGAGACATACTTGTGCATGGAGGAATGCAGAGAAAAAAGGACCTCGAGGTGGATTGGGTACAGATGTAGACAAGAGACCATTCAGAAACTCGGATGCCTGAGAGCCAGACACGGACAATACACCTCGGTTAGATAGCTTGGCAATTGTTGGTGTCTTCCGCAGTAGGTTGGAGAGAAATCCAGGAGCCATTAGTGCCAATTCACCTCGAGTGCGTTAGAGACACTGAAGACTACGAGGAAAGATGATGTCGTCGTTGGAACGGAGTTGTAGCCTCGGACCGCTTGCTTCCGCGCCGGAATTGGACGTGGAAATATTTCGCCGGCAGTCGCGCTCTCCCCTTAGCTAGTCCCCTTCCCTTAGGTTGTCTTCACCATGTCATCGTCGTGTCAGAACCTAATAGCTGCACTCAAGGACTGCCTGATGCACTCTGACTGTGTGCTAAAACAGGGGCACCTGCCTTCCGAGTGTCTAAAACAACATTACGACGACTTGCCAGAAGAATGTAAATCACTCCGGAAGGCGACGTTTGAGTGTAAGCGGGGAATGGTGAGTAACGGTTCCTCTTCTTGTTTTCAGAATTGTCAATAGTTGACTAATTCTTCCTATTAGTTGGATATGAGGAAGCGATTCCGTGGAAATATTGTTGGTTCACAATTCCAATATACTCCGAAGGACAAACTTGAAGTGGCATCGACGACACCGACTGCGCCTACATCGCAATGATGACCCACATCTTTCACAAGCATTCGCAACGTAACACTGCACCCATACATCCCCAAATCCAACCCGACCGTGACTAATTACTCCACCGAATCCCGAGCCGCTCTCACAAGGCACTCGTAATCAACCCCCAACGCCCACCGATCTTCAATATTCGCACAAATGTCGAATCCGTTACGTCTTCTTAGTACTGCGATAAGAAGGTGCTCCGATTCACGTGGATATCCTCCCCAGAGTGAGATGGGAGCGCTGATTGGTCTAGAAGACGGACGGACCCCATCTTGCTGAACAATCAACTTTGTTATTGGCTCAATGTGTTCCAATTTGTCATAGATACGGTTATGTATCTATATATAAGACTGTTAATGCTCACCAAGTTTCTCCAGTTCGCATTCTCAGTCCCAGTTCCACTCTCATCACTAACACAAAGATCTTTCCCCGCCAACCAACATGTCGCAGAAGCCCATCTTGTTATACACCTGGCGCACCCCTAACGGTCATGCAGCCTCTGTCTATCTCGAGGAATTGAAGGCTACCTATCCTGGTTTTGACTATGAGTACGTGCGTCAGATTCTCCGATCGATCGGCCTTTGACAGTCGGATTAGCATCAAATCTCTGAACATCAGCACGAACGTTCAAAAGGTCTGCCTGGCTCTGTCATGGTCGTCGTAGTTGTTTACACTACCCAACAGGAAGATTGGTTTATCAAGATTAACCCCAACGGCCGTATCCCAGCTATCACTGACCGTGCTCGCAATGATTTCAATGTCTTCGAAACATCTGCCATCCTGCTATACCTAGCCCAACACTATGATCCTGAATACAAATTCTGGTTCGACCCCAATGCCGATTCTGACAACTACAGCGAGATGCTGCAATGGTTATTCTTCGCAGTGCGTCTCCTAAGGCCACCTGCACTGACTTTGATCTAACGAAGTATTAGCACGGTGGTCTGGGTCCCATGCAAGGCCAAGGTGAGTCTTTCGCCGTCCGGTGTGGCATAAATATTCACCTGGAGAAGCTCATCACTTCAAGCACTACGCTCCTGAGAAGATCCCGTACGGCGTGAACAGTGAGTCCGTTCATCCAAGCATGCAACAGAGAAACAAACACAATCATGTTCAGGATACGTCAATGAGACGAAGAGATTGTACAATGTGCTCGAGATTCGCCTGAAGGATCGTGACTGGCTCGCCGGATCTGGTCGCGGTAAATACTCTCTAGCTGACATAAAGGTATTCCCCTGGTGAGTTGAATCTCGTGCAGAGTGACCAAATGCTTACTAGATTGACAGGATCCGCTTCCATGCACACGCTGGCATCGATACGTTGGACGAGTTCCCTAATGTTAAGGTCAGAACCTTCTAGAACAAAAGCGCGGCAGGACTTTAAATAAACTCATCTTCGGATATAGATATGGCTAGCAAAGGCCGAAACACGGGCTGCGTCAATTGCTGGTTTGCAAGTCCCCAAAGCCGACTAGCAATCGTGGAATGCAGGAGCGAAGGTTAGATCAACCCTTTGAATCAATGGAGTGAAAAAGAGCCGAGAAAGCAGTGTAATTCCACCTCATGTATCGTATCCCTTGAATCGATGTAAGATTGCCATCTTGTCGAGAAGCCTTTCAGAGATGCCCTGCCCCGCTTCGCCAAAGTCGCATAATGACGTAGAGACATATATATGATCCGCAGGTGTGTTCATCAGGAACACATCAGATAGCCTTTACAGGTTTAAAATTAGCCAAACCGATGAACGCCGTTCAGACGAGCAGTGGAGTGAGGGGTCAGACTCGTCAAGCTTTGAAGCGAGGTTGCTAACGGGTTCCTCAGCAGGCGATGTGCCTGGACTGGTACTCTGGTAGCCCCTTGTGCAGATATGTATCAAAAAAAACGTCAGGTGCCAAGTGTTAAAGAGCAAAATCGTTCTCAATGTTGGCGAAGCGGTCGGTTAGGCTGTCTGAGTGGGGAGATACTAGGGAGAGGAGTTGTCTGGACCTTGTGGGTTCGAGATCTAGGTTTGTGGAGCTTCCCTATGAACAATGCACACTGCGTATTCTTTTGAGTTGGAATGCGTAGTGAACGCTGAGAAGAGCAGTTATTTTACGGAGCAGATGGATGTGCGCGAATGTATTGGAAGAAGTACGGGATTAGATCGTACCTGACCGTTGTTTGATACCGCTGACGATTACAGCATCGATCAAACGGAATGAAGTTGTGTCAGGAATTTCTATTGATTGAGCGAGATTCGGAGTCGAGTTGGAGGTTATTGGCTTCCATAACAAGCAGCGACAAACAAACTGCTCTGCTTCACTCAGTTCCGAGGAACGGAGCTACCTATGAATGAACCACTGTATACAACTCTCTAACTTTCTAGCTATACAATCTAATTTCTATCGCATATTGTTCCCTAACGTTTCCTTCGGGCATCCTGGTCCATGGCTTACAGGGGATCGGCCCGTCTCTACAGTGCACTTCGCTCCGAAAGCCTCCTTCCGCCTCACTCAGGCTCATCGCGTAACCTGCTTCCCCACCGACATGTTCATGTTTCGAGGAACATTCGGGACCCGTTTCCTTCTGGACGATCACTAGAACGGCCCTCGCAGAACATATCTTTATCTCATCCACTAGACCCGTCCAACTCGGCCCCACCTTCATCCCCATTGTCGACATCGTCGAACCTGAGCGGTTATTCGGACCCTTCAACTTCAAATTCTCCACCTAGAAATAATTCACCAAATAATACTAACACGACTGATTCGACGGTCCAGTCTGGCGTCCCCGCTCCCTATGTATATCCCATGTCCCAACCAGCATATACGCACCCTCCTTTCGATACATATGGTTTCTTCAAGGCTTTAGAGAAGACATTCCCGACTCCAACTGCGCAGAGCTTGATGCGTGCGACGCGAGCGTTGTTAGTGGATAGGATCGGTAAAGTAAGGAGAGAGGCTTTGACAACGAAGGATTTGGATAACGTATGTGGTGCCTTTCGTGAATTATTTTATTGTTTCATGAGATTTCCTGTTCAGCAAGCCTATCTCTTCCGCGCTGCGTTGTCTGAACTACACGCTGAAATGTCTATGAAAATCAAGAATGAATCTGCGGCAATTAATTCTGCAACTTCAGCGCTCCGTCGGGAAGTCGAACGCTTGGATGTCAAGATGAAAGAAGACATCACGAATCTTAGACATGAGTCTGTATATTCATTGGATATATGCTAACTGCATCCTGAACTCGTTGCAGGATCCAGATGGAACTCGACAGTAGAAAGAACGAAGCAAAGGCTGATCTCAAACAACAAGATATTGCCATCGAGGTGTGCTGACTGTTTCTGATTGCCATAGTCATACATCCCTGACGGCTTTAAAGGAACTGTTGAATAAAGCAATAGTCAACGTCAGCGATCTGCGTACAAACGTTGAGGAGATAAAGTGGGAAAATATGCGACGTGCAGTTCGTAAGTGAAGATCTCATTCCTCTCTGTGTCTCCATGCTGATCTTTCACAGTCACACTGGCAGCATTCGTGATCGTGATAGTCGTGGGTATGGAGATACGGCCCAAACCCAAGCCCAAACCCCCTGTACCACGCAACGACGCCAGCCCTCCTCAAGCTGAGGGGATGGAGAGGACGGAATGGATAACATAGCCTCATGCGCTTATGTTCCATGCGATCTATCCCCATGTTGCCTGGTCACCTAGATATATCAGCGGTTGTACTGTACATTTTCTGGATATTTAGATACCAATCCCATACGCTGGAAGTGTGCTTAAGACATAAAGAGGAACGATGGGCTGATAACACATACAGAATCTCATTTTGTATTAAGCTTTTCCAAATCCGCTGCTAACTTTTGGATAGCCTTTGAGCTAACAACATTTGTTGCGTTTGGCTTCTCTGGCTTATCGGCCACCGCGGTTTGTTCAGGAGAAGTTGCCCCTGTCTTTGCAGCATCGGCGGGAGCTGGCGTGGCGTCGGACCCCGATGCTTCCGGCGCAGCGTCGTCATCGTCATCGTCCTCCCAGTTATCCGGTACGGGCTGTTCAGCAGCTGCATTCGTCCTTTTCTCCTCCCTCTTCTCCTTGCGTTTCGCGTTCTTCTTTGCGCTTTTGCTCAGGGGTTTAGCGGGTTGGGACGCTGATGAAGGTGCGACCCAGCCGAGGATATGGCCTTTGGGGAGGGCATTAGCGTCCATTTGGGCTTGTCTTGTGCCTCTGAAACGTTTGACATCCTCCTGAGGGGTGAAACCAGGCCGCACTTTAAGCTGTTTGCGGACACTGAATAGAACAGAGGATAGGTGAGCCGTGAGTTGAGTGGAGGGGGGTAATGCACTTACGATCCATCAGCTCGTCTGGACTCAGGAATAACTCGCTCGAGGGTTTGCGGGTCAACGATAATGCCCGCTGCAGTTTTCTCTGGGTTGATAGGTGGGCGAGACATCACAATAGGAAGGGTTATGGACCGATTAGAGAGGAATGGATGAACAGCCAGGATGCGTGCGCGTCACTATCTAAGGAGCATCACAGCTTTAGCCCTGTTTAGATAATGCTTGTACCATATTGATCGTGGCATCAGGGACCGGTGTTTGACCTCTCTGAGATTAATCCCTTGAGCGGCTGTAAACTTTCACTTGCCCGTTTAGCTTTTGAAAGATGGGCATCGGGTAAGTAAGATGAATCGACTCTGTGCGGCTGGTCCCCAGACCAGCAATGGCTCTGCATGTGGGCTAAGCGGAGACAGTACTTTCAGGTGACAATTATGGAGGACGAACATGGGTCGGTAGCTGCCTTTGCATGCATAGCCCGTGTCTACCGGGGCTCCAGCACTCTGAAAGAGCATTCCAAAGTCCCTGCAGACTTGTGGGTGGGTCGGGAAATAAAAATACAATGTGTGTCGACTACGTCTGGACAACCCAAGAGGTTCGGAGTGTACTAAAAGAAGGTACGTATAGCTCCCAGATGGAGGTCTTTCTCCTAGAGACATTACGGACTGGCCGGCCATCGCCTCCAAAAGGCTAGCAGAAGTACCCTGGTGGCCTAGGGGCGTCGGATTGTGATTTCTGGTTCGATGGAGCTTGTCAGAGGGAGTGTTGGCTTCTGTGTTGAAACGCCCATCGTGACGCATGTTTTTCCCCGGTTGGGAATTATCACGACGAGCGACAGCTTTTATGTTTTCTTGCTTCAGTGACATCCTATGTGAACGCAATACAGTTTGCATCCAGGCCGAGGCGTGATCGTTCGTTTGCCTCGTTAATAGTGCACGTCAAAAGTTTATAGCTGTTTAAAGAGAAAAAGTGTATCAGTGCTCATCAGCAGAAGGAGCACGACCTTGCAATCGGAATCAGATCTACTGTTAAGTAGCGCTACATGGTGAAAGGATATGTCGCGCGTGGGAAGAAAGTACACCGAGGGTCCTTCCCGCGACCCTGAAGGCCTTTGAATTCTCTTGGGCGTTGCCTTGATTTTTGTCTTGATTTCCTGGATTCGCTTGTCCAAAGTTCCGAACTTGAACAAGTGGTCACCGATCAACTCAAAGGCGCGACAGGAAGACCGGAAAAAGAACTAGCGGACGCATTCCTATAGCCGAGGGATTCTAATGAGTATGTAGTATACTCTTCTGGTAGAATCAGAGTCGGGGTTGGGTTGTGACCGGACCTCTTGTGGGTTCCCTACTGCAGATGCTACTTTCTATGGACATGAATCCGTCGATGGCGTCGCTTCCCAGGATTCAATGATGCTGGTCGGTCGTGTCGATCTCATCTCTGGAGCAAGTGCAGCATGATCTATACTCATGAAATCTGCTCGTCTGCCATTTCATCTGTCTGACATAGAGTTCTTGGTTTCCTGTTTCCCCTTTATGGTTGCGTCTAATTCATGCGGAGAACTTCACCGGCTGTCACTAGCGTACGCTAGATCATTTCGCTGTCCAGTTATAAAAGCCCACCATGCCTGCCATCAGTTTCTAGCCACCTGCTTCTGTTCTTCGTCTGGTTCTCCTCTAGAGGTCGGGCCTTCCCCCGTCCAACGTTCATTAAAATCAACAAACCGACATGACCCCCACCAACGCCCTCAATATTCCCATTTTCGCAGGACAAGGCACTGCAGCCGCCAACTCTCCCGTTACACGCAAACAGGCTTTGAAGGATGCTTCAACACCAGCAGGTTCGCTCCTGCACGCAGCTTGCTTTGAGACTTTTCATAGCGAACTTTCTTCGCTTCCACATGATGAAATCCTGAAAGCGGGGATAGACCTCTCTGACTTCAAGAACAAGAATGCTCTTCTCGATGTCCCCGCTGAACGCTACCTCAACAATCCCATTATCACTGGCACTACCCTCTTCCTTCTTCAGTCGCTCCGCTACCTGGCGTATATTGAATCTTTTGGAGCGGCCGCAGAATCACTCACTCCCTTCAGCGATGTCCTCAAGGGCAACCTCGAACACAATCTGGGTGTCTTGGGGTTTTCTTCTGGGATCCTTGCCGCTGTTGTCGTTGCGACCTCATTCAACACCATCTCCTACATCAGCCGATCAGCGGAGGCCTACCGCCTTGCGATTTGGATCGGTATTCGAACCCAGCAGTATAGGAAACAGACTATTATTGGTGATTCTCCTTCACCATGGAGCCTTGTGTTCTTGGGTTTGGACAAGAAGTCCGCGGAAGAGGCTATCGCTGCATTCCAACCAGTGCGCATATTTTGTCTTTGCATTCTTCAACCATAACCTAACACATATATTTACGATAGGATGTCCCTCTGGTCGTGACCGCGGTCTTGGATAATAAATCCGTCACTATTTCTGGTCATCCTGACGCCCTCGAGGCCTTCTGTCGCACCGTACCTACCTCGGTGGTTGTCCACAAGACTTCCGTGGACACCTTGTATCACTATCCTGCTCATGCAAACACTCTGCGGGAGCTGGTTCTCGCCGATGTTACTACTCGAGGCATCAAATTCCCAGAATATCTTGATATCAAAGTTCCCGTTCGTTCGGCATTCGACGGATCCATTTTAACGAAGAAAGACACTGGATCTCTTGTCGGAGCCGTTGTTGATATGATCCTAATTCAACCCGTCAACTGGGATTTAGTCGCCAACCAACTTGCCAAAGCCGCACCCCCGGACAGGAATGTCCGCCTCCTCAACTTCGGCCCTGGGCCAGGTTTGGCGCGTAATCTCGAACGAGTATTCCCTCGTGATCTCGTCTCATCCCTGGATCTCACTCTTGGGAATCCTGACGAGAAGATCAAGCCCAAACAGGATCCCATCGCCATTGTTGGAATGGGCGTCCATATGCCTGGTGCTCATAGCACCGAGGATCTATGGCGCGTCCTGGAAGAAGGCATAAATACGATCTCGGAAGTGTGTTTATTTTCCTGCCTATCATTTTCTGAATCACTCATGAAAATGTGATTTAGGTACCAGAACACCGTTTCAAGGTTTCCGATTATAACAACCCCAAGGATCCCAAAACTAAACGCCAGATGAAGGCTCATACCGGCAATTTCATTGAAGGTGTTGACGAATTTGATAACAAGTTCTTCAAGATCAGCCCCCGTGAGGCCAGAAGTATGGATCCCCAACAGAGGATTCTCCTTCAGGTCGCATATGAAGCGTTGGAAAACGCTGGCTACGTTCCTGACTCAACGCCTACCTGGCAGGCTGACAGTGTTGGCTGTTACATTGGCGTTGCAACTCATGATTATCTGCAAAATCTTCGAGACGAGATTGATGTGTACTACAGCACTGGTCGGTCCTTTCACTGGCAAAGCCAATTTCAATACATTTCCTCACCGACTTATTTCTGTTAGGCACCCTCAAAGCGTTTCTTAGCGGTCGCATTTCGTATGCGATGCAATTGAGTGGCCCTTCCATTGTGGTTGACACGGCATGCTCTTCATCTGCCGTTGCTATTTATCAGGGTTGTCGTGCACTTATGAACGGTGATTGCTCTGCTGCCATCGTTGGAGGTGTCAATGTCATCTCCAGTCCTGATGTATGCGCTTTCCTTCGTTGCTTTTCCGTCAGGATGAATAAATTCTATTTTTAGATGATGCTTGGTCTCGACCGTGCTCACTTCTTGAGCCCCACCGGTCAATGCAAGGCCTTCGATGCGTCAGCAGATGGATACTCTCGCAGCGAGGGTTGTGGTATTTTTGTGCTGAAGAAGCTCTCCGATGCCATTGCAGAGAACGACAACATTCTTGGAGTTATTCGTGGTATCGAAGTTAACCAGAGCGGCCTTGCTCACTCCATTACGCATCCTCATGCACCGACCCAAGCTGCCCTCTTCCGCACGCTTTTAGAGAACGCCGGCATTGAGGCGAACCGCATCAGTGTTATTGAAGCACATGGCACTGGTACTCAAGCTGGCGATCCCAACGAACTCGAGAGCATTCGCAGTATCTTTGCTGTCAAGCGCGAGCCCGAAAACCCATTGCACATTACATCCGTCAAGGCCAGCATTGGTCATTTAGAGGCCGCATCTGGCTCCGCGGGCCTCGCCAAGCTTCTCCTCATGCTCAAGCATCGCACCATTCCTCGCGTTATCTCACTCAAGAACCTTAACCCCCTCATCGCCCCCCTCGAGTCGGATAACACTATCATCGACACAGTTCAGGCAGAGTGGACTGCCTTCCAAGACAAACCCCGCGTTGCCATGCTGAATAACTTTGGTGCTGCAGGCTCGAATACGGCTATGCTCGTTGAAGAGTTCCGACCTACCAAACGCACTGAGCCTCCCGCCGACCTTGCTTATGTCTTTGGCTTGTCGGCCAAAACCGAGTCAGCGCTCGAGGAACTTCGCAAACGTTACATCGAATGGTTGAAGGATTCCAAGTCTACTGCTAATTTGGCAGACATCGCTTACACCATGACCGCCCGTCGTCGGATGTATGAGCATCGTATTGCGGTTCAGGCCAGCACCAAAGCGGAACTCATCGAGAAGCTGGGCAGGGCCTCCCCTGTACGTATTCAGAACGACTTGGGAAAGGCCGTTTTCGTTTTCTCCGGACAAGGTAGCCAATACCTTGGTATGGGTAAGACCTTGTACGAAACCTCCGAGTTGTTCAGGAGGCATATCAACGAATGTCATACCTTCTTGGTTGCTGCCGGCTTCCCGGGAGTTACCCAAATCCTTTTGGCTGGTGAAAGGGGTAGCGGTCTGACTAATTTGGAAGAGTTCGAAGTCTTTCAGGCTGCGATCTTCTCGTTGGAGTATGCGCTCGCAAAGTTATGGATGTCTTGGGGCTTGACTCCCGCTGCCGTCGTGGGTCATAGGTATGTACCCCGTGCAGCATATACTTGACACAACGCCGAATCCTGATCATCTCCCTTTAGTCTCGGCGAATATGCTGCTCTCGTCATTTCCGGTGTTATTTCACTCACGGGCGCCTTGATGATCATCGCCAACAGGGCTCGCTTCATGGTCCAAAAATGCGCTATCGAAGCCACCGGCATGATCGCCGTCAACGCATCTCCGGAGGTTGTGGCTGAGGCCATCAATGCGTCCTCCAATTTTTCTGGGTTGACCATTGCTTGCTACAATAGTGCCACAGACTGTGTTGTTTCTGGCCCCATCCCTCAGACCAAGGCGTTCAAGATTTACCTTGATGCCGAGGTCCATTGCAAGAACGTGCTCCTCTCTGTACCGTTCGGTTATCATAGTTCAGCTATGAAGCCTCTCCTAGATGATTTGACTGCTGTTGCGAGCAAGGTCACCATTAATGCCCCGATCATCCCTATCATTTCCAACGTTATCGGAGACGTCGTCACACCTGGCGATGATTCTGTCTTCAACGCCCTGTATTTCTCGAGGCACTGCGTCGAGCCCGTACAATTTGACAAGGGCATTCGCTCCTTGGTATTGCGCCCCGAGTTCAGCAAGATCGATGCTTGGCTTGAGATCGGCCCCCATACCACTTCGCTTCCCATGTTGAAGGCCAATGCCTTGCTCCCCAAGGATATTCTTCTTCTGGGTTCTCTCAAGAAGCAGCAGCCTGCGTGGTCGGTCCTCACCGCCAGTTGTGCTCAGCTCTACCTCACTAGTATCCCCATGAAATGGCGCCAAGCATTTAGCCATGTCGACGTTACTTGTGTGGAGCTTCCCTCCTATCCCTTCGCACGCACCAAGTTCTGGGCGCCTTTCAAGGAGCCCAAGGGCTCCGTAGCTGCCCCTAATGCTGTCGCCCAAATCGCACCTGTTCCAACCAACCTCGTTCACGAGTTCAAGATGCTTTACGCTTGGATACAGTATCCTTCGAGGGCCAACGGAAACGTAGCTGTCTTCGAGACTCCCATCGGGGACCTGGCTGGATCTATCCGCGGACACGCCGTTGGTGGTGTGCCTCTCTGTCCAGCGTCTGTCTATCTCGAACAAGTTCTCGCCGGCATCGAACTCGCTAAGCGCTATATTGGCCTTAGACTCGATAATAGCCACCCTATTCTGCGCAAGATCGAGTTCGTCAAGCCCTTAGTGTATGACGCTTCCGTCGCTCGCATTGTTATCACCAGCGTGTCACTGAGCAATGACTGCGGTGTCTTCAGCGTCAGCTCCCGCGTTGGCAACTCCGAGGAATCTGTCCATGCTCATGGAGAGTATCGCTTCCAGACCGTGTCGGAAACTGCCAACAAGTTCCATAGAATCTTCCCCATCATCTCCCGTCAGATCAACGCTGTTCACGAGCGCAAGGGCGGAGAGTTTCCCGAGGTGTTCTCGACCAGGACCGCGTACGAAGTCATCTTCCCTCGTGTTGTCGATTACTCCAAAGAGTATCACACCATGCAAACTCTAACCGTTGACCCAAGCGGCATGGAGGGTGTTGCAAACGTCAAGCTACCTGTTGACCACGACAAGGGAACTTACATTGCTCACCCTGTCTTCATGGACACGCTCCTCCACGTAGCTGGATTCGTCGCCAACATGCAGGGTGATATCAACGACGCCTACATCTGTAGCGAAGTTGGTACTGTCAAGGTTATTCCTGAACTCGTTGACAACAACGCTTCCTACACCGTCTATATCAGTAACTCCTGGGTCGAGAGCGAGGGTGTTACCATTGCGGAGGCCTTCGCAGTTATTGACTCCCACCCACGCCGCATTGTAGCTCATTTCAAGGGCATGCACTTCCGCCGTGTTCGGCTTAACTCGCTGAAGAGGAGCCTGGCTCACGCGGCTGGGAAGGCTCAAGTTACTCCCAGGCCCCGTACTCAGGTCATTCCTGCTGCAGCTCCCAGGGCCACCGCTCCGCCCACTGCCATCGCCGCCTCTCTCAAAGCTCCTTCTGTCGACGCCAGCAGTGAAATCGTTAGAATTGTGGCAGAGACCTGTGGCATTAATGCCGCTTCAGTCGATCTCAACACCGATTTGGGCTCTCTCGGGGTTGATTCGTTAATGTCGATTGAAATCCTCGGCGGATTGCAGTCGATGTTCCCGACCATCGAGCTCAATGCACATACCCTTTCACATTGCCAGAGTGTCGGGGAGATCATTCACGAGGTATCCAGGCAAACCAAGGACTTCTCCAACAACGATCTTACCCATTCCGCTACACCCGCTCCTTCTGCTCCCGTTGTCGAAACTACCGTCGGGCCAGCCTCAGCTGGACCAGCTCCCAATATCACTGTGCTCGTGAGCAAGATTGTATCGGACACCTGTGACATTAATGTGTCTATGATTGGACCCGACACTGACTTGGCCTCTCTCGGTGTTGACTCTCTGATGTCTATCGAGATTTTCAGCAAGCTGGAGGAAGCCTTTCCTTCCGTCACCCTTGATGCTACCACTCTTTCCCATTGCCACAGCATTTCTGATATTGTCAAGTACATCCCTACCGCTTTCGCGTCGACTCAACCTTCTCAGTCTGATACCAGTGTCGTTTCCTCCCCTCGCACCCTCGTCGTTTTGGAAGAGAAGCTCGCTGAGCCTTCCCGGCTCAGACTCGATGGGCCGGACGTAAAGCAACTCCTCGCTAGCGTTTTAGACATCAACGCCAAAGATATTACAGACGACGCTGATTTCGAATCTCTTGGTTTAGACTCGTTGACCTCGATTGAAGCGCTTGGTGCTCTCAGGAGCGAATTCAATCTCGAATTCCCCGGAGATTTCTTTTCCTCTTACAAAACAGCAAGAGCTGTCCAGGCTTACCTTGCGACTCACGTTAAGACTTGACGTTCTAGATTCCGTTGGTTGTTTGATATCGAGTTTTTCCCCTTTCGCTCTCTTTTGTTGTTACAGCATGGATTGTATCGTTACATGCAGTTGTCCAGTAGACTTATACTAGATTAATGCACTCAGCTTTTCTCTGTTATCTCCAATGTATGGTACATATAATTATACAGTAGTCGTGTTTGTTTTCTTGGGTGATGCGTGTGATGGTCCCCTTCCCACCTACAGCTATTCGGCGGGGTATGATCTGACTGATGATCAAGCTTCGCGGACTTTAAAATATCTCAAGACTGAAATCCTCTTTGCAATTGCCAATTACGCTCATCAAACACCTACCTCTCCACGTCCATCCGGGTCTCGTTCCGAAGATATCTTAGAAAGCAACATGCGCTATGCTGTTCTGGTTACTGGGCCCGCAGGAGCTGGCAAATCGACCTTTTCTGCGTCTTTCATAACGCATCTACAAAATTCCAAGCGAACCGGGCATCTTGTGAATCTCGACCCCGCTGCTGCACCCGCAAGTTTTGAATATGAGCCCGTTATCGATATCAAAGATCTGGTCAGCCTGGAGGATGTCATGAGCGAGCTCCAATATGGTCCAAACGGCGGACTTGTCTACTGTTTTGAGTGAGTGAGTGCACGATATCGATACAACCTTAAAATTGTGTTCGCTGATACATTCCTCAAAGATATCTACTAGAGAACATGGATTGGTTAGAGGAAGAACTGGGCTCCTATGACGATGATTATCTCATTATCGACTGTCCAGGTATTCTATCTTTGCCTCGGTTTTGTGGCTACAGTGCTCATAAACTCCAACGCATCTATACGCCCCATAGGCCAGATTGAGCTTTACACGCATCACCCTTTCCTTCCTGCGCTTGTCAAGAACCTCCAAAGACTAGGCATACGGACATGTGCGGTGTACTTGATAGAATCTCAGTTTATGGAAGACAAGTACAAGTTCTTCAGGTCCGTGTTTCCCCCATATACTTAGACAAGTAACAGCATTTGATGCAATTATACCAGCGGCGTGTTATCAGCTATGTCGGCCATGGTTAACTTGGAGATCCCCTGGATTAACATCATGTCCAAGATGGACCTGGTGACGTCGAATCCAGATGATGAGTCTGGAGGCGCTAGGAACGGCCTACGAAAACAGAAGAACATAGCCAGGTGAGCGTCTGCGCAAAGGGTCTTTTCCGCCGTTGTTCGAGCGTCTGGTGGTCCAGAACGTAGTTGGAGTAGGCCTAACATGATGTCTCCTCGTGTACAGGTTTCTGGATCCTGATCCTTTGCTTCTTGCGAATGAGCCTGGGCGCGAGGGGAGCATCACGAACCCCAAGTTCCATTCGCTAAATAAAGCCATTGTGCAGCTTGTACGGCTTTTCATTTAGCAATGAAATGGGAGTCACTCACCCATGAATAGATTGAAGACCATCCTCTCGTTTCGTTCTTGCCTTTAGACTTAACAAACCCCGACTCCCTGGAAGCTGTGATCAGTCACATTGACTATGCTATGCAATATGGAGAGGATGAGGAACCCAAAGAGGTAAGTACCGTCGTAAATGTAGCGCAGTCGCGTCATGGGACGCGGACTGCCGTTCTCCATCCCGTTGAAAGCTGTTGAGCCCCATTACTCAAACGCGAACCTTCACAGCCGCATGACCTAGACGAGGGAGATTTCCAGGACATGGAGTAAAAATATGCCTGCCTAATCCCCTTCGCACCAGCCGCTGTTTCTGAAACAGTTGTTCTGATACATCGCCTCGAGGCTGAATGTCACTACTTGCTTTCCTCAAAAGACTCTTGTGACTCATTGCAGCGGAATTGTGCCGGGAGTGAAATTACGACACAGTGAATGGAGGGGTGTGGATATGGAGTGGCTTGTAGAGTTATATTTGTAGGCACCACTTCCCAAACTGAACCGGGCATGAGGCAGTGCTCAGTCAATCAAATATTAGTGATGTAACATCTCTTTGACGGGTATAAATAAGCTCAAATCCCTCAACACGACCATCCGCCGCGCATCCAACCTCACCTTATCTTATACTAGCTCACAACCCGTTCAATAGCTTTTGATTATGAGCTATTATCCATCACAGGGATCTGCTTACGCTCAACCAGTCGCCTATTCGACGAGTTCGCATGGGCATCATGGACACCGCAGACACCACCACCATTCCTCCAGCAATGATTACTATGGCCAGCCTGTGACATACATGCCGACTCACAGTAGTAGTCGACGGCACGGCAGACATTACAGTGAGCCTGTAGTCACAGTCGCGCCAACCGCGCCGGTTGTTGTGGTACGTCGTTCTTTCTCCCTCCGTTATCGTCACCTTCCCTAACAACCACATCCTTCTCTTCAACCGCTGCCTTTGCGCTCGCTCTTGAATTCCTCTTTGGGATGTGGACGTATAGCAACCTAGCTACAGTAGCCACGGGCACCATCGTCACCACCACCATCATGGTGGTAGCTACTATCCTCGTTCCTTCGGCGAACGAGTGAGGCATTTCTTTGGTCTCGCACCGACCGCGAATTACCGCTACAAATCCGATCGATCTTCCTGGGGGTTCATGGGCTACTCGCGCCGTCCGCGTTATGTCGACGCACGTACTGGCGCAGAAGTAGACAGACATGGACGACCCGTTTACCGAGTTTGAGCAACCTTATTTTCGGCGATGGCTGGACCAAACATGCTTTTTCTTCATGATGATGAATGTTTCACAAATACAAGTACCCCTTGAGAGATTAAACGGAGCTCTGTGCTTCATTCTTACCTCCTTGTAATAATAATACTGCGGAACCGTTGTATTATAGTTTTCTATATTATCAATAAGCAAACAGAATATTAAACAGGGTCTGTACCATGAACAGCAATTAGAACTAATTATGAGAACGAAATGTCAACTCGAGAGTAAGAGTACGTCCAGGCATGCAAAGGCGCATTTAAGCCTGCTATTTCATCTCAACATCCTCGTCAGCGGGCTGGGATGGTTGCCGCTTGAAGTTCTTGGCCGCTTCTGTCCAAAATTCAACTTGCCGCAGGACTGCAGAAGCACATTCAAGGACCTCTTGACGCGCCTTGACTTGACCAGGATCATCTCGTGCGCCTTCCCAGAGGACTGAAATGTTAACTTCAATCTGTTCAAGACAAGTCAGTCAATTAAACTACGATATTCATAGATTTCACCTTCTCAGCAAGCCTTTCAAGTGCATTTTCCAGCTCTTCACCAATGGCATTTGCGATCGAAACAAGTCGATCCATGATGACCTGTGCACCACCTTCGAACATTTCGTCCTTCTGGTTAGCAACGTACTGACGGAATATGGCCTAGGAACGTTGTAAGTGGTGCTGGGTTTATAAGGAGAGTGCTTCACCCACTTTTTGTCGAGCAACGCTTCCCAATCCTCGCTCCTCCATGGCGCGATCGTACCCATCAATCAATTGGTTCTGAACATGAGGAGCCATGCACCGGGATACTTCCTTCTGTTGGGTGGTAAGTGTTTCACGAACTATTTCCATGATCTGTCTCAGAGTAACGCGTGCCTCCTCGAGACAGAGTTCACCCTGACGTCGAGTACGGTCTTTAAGGCCAGGAGCAGCGGTGTCTTCAATTTCGTCAAGGAGTTTGCTGATGGTTGATGTCACTGCTGCTTCGAACGGTGCAAATAAGTCACTCTCGAACACTTTCCCCCAGGAATTAGCAATATTTCGAGTGAATGGAAGGGTCAGCTCGGCGTTGAGATCTCGTCTCCATGATCCGTGACGACGAAGAGCTAGGGATTATCATGAGACAGGGTTATGGAAGCTCGGAAGGTGTGAAGTCTTACTTGCGCGATAAGTAGCCCAGTGCATACTGCTTGCGAATTCGTCTGATGCCGAAACAGCAGCGTCTGCGGCCTATGTACAGCCGAAGTGAGCAATTTCGTTTGACAAGGATGAGTGGACCAAACTAACGTTCGCTGCTCCAACACGACACTTTTCTTCCAAACCATCTTTAAAGTGAGTTTGAAGTTCTTCCACGCAGTTGTCAATTAGGTTTATGAACCTCTGCCAACCAGTGATCAATCATACACCTACATAGATCTGTTATGTTGACATACCTGGAGTAAGACAGGGGCAACACCCTTGATAGGGATATTTTCTTCACTAGTATACATATCGTTGGATTCCCATTTCTCCCGGAGTGATTCTCGATCAGCCAGAGTTACATCGGATATCCCATGGACATAAGATTCCACCCCAGTGATAAATGCCTTGAGCTGAGAGAGGAAGTTACGGGCAGCGCGTTCCCGAGAGGCAACAGTCAATTCGTGGCACCACCGTTGCAAGCCAGGAATTCCCGTATCCTCTACGTTTGTGAAGCAAGTAGGTTCGCCATCTCCCTTGACTTGGCCTGTGGCGAAGATTGTCAGAAGGAAACGAAATGATAACGAAAGGTAAGTAGCAGAAATGCATCCTACCTTTGATTCTGACATAATCTCGACTAGAGCAGGTGAATACTGGGAGGTCAATTGCATTGTAGTCTGGCAGAGGGTGAGAAATTGGGGTAAGGGCATGCAATGATCTCACCTCGCAGATTGACGGAAGGATCGAAATTGTCAGGATCACGTTCCTCGGCGGCAGCGTCTGAAGGCGTGTTAGATTGACATTAGACACTACAAAAGGAGGACATGATTACACACCATCAAGGTCCTTAAGTCCAGTGCGGAAGTCTTCCTTCAACACTTCACGAGAGAACTGGATGATGGAAAAGTGCATTAGGCGGATAAGCTTTAGTTGAACAAATTCACTGACCTCAGATCGCTTGAGGGAACAGAACGCATTCTTTTCTCGTTGCACTTTGGCCAAAGACTTCTTGAACCTAGCCAATTTGTCGGAAGCTTCTTTCTTCTTCTCACGAGCCTCAGTGAGTTTCGCCCGAAGTGCTTTGATCTTATCCTTCCCCTCCTTAACTTTCGTTTTGAGGGATTCCTCTGTAACAGATTCTTCGTCTTCTCCGTCTGATCCCGAAAGGGATTCTTCGCCATCAGAATCTTCACCATCGTTGTCAAAGTCGTCGTCAGAGCTGTCGCTCTTATCGCTATCTGAATCGTCTTCGGATGCGTCGTCGGAGGTGATGAAATCATCGTCATCACTATCTGGGGTGGTCCGACGTCTTTTGGAGGCACCTGATTTCTCCTTGCCCTTGAACTTCCGTTTCTTACTCGTCTTGGTTTGCTTGCCAGTCAAACGTGGGACGAATGTTTCACCATTCTCGAGAGCTTCAAGATGTTCCTCATGTTCTTTTGTGACCTCCCGTATATGTTTCAACTCCTTGTCAATACCTGAAGCACTACAATGAACGAGATGAATCACAACCCTACGGAAATAATGCCTACCTTTGACTTCCTTCTGGGCTTCTGACTCGCTTCTCTTCCAGATTGAGATATCCCTCTCAAGTTCGTCAATACGGTTCTCAATACCTTCTAATTCAGGTTCATCTTGGAGACGGAGGGCACGAATGACTTCGGAACATGAAATGTCATCACACTTGCTCGCTAGACGCTCGTGAGTATTAAACTTCACCCAGGGAATACCGCACTCACCTATGAAGGTGATTGCGTGATCATCATAGCTGTTCAATCACATAAGCTCATGGAAGACACGTCATAGTGGTTTGTGCTTACTTTCCGTCTAGTTTGGTCGAACATAACACTTAGTAGATGGCATGGTTTTACGGGACGCATGACTTACCCACTATACACGACAAACAAGCGAGATGAGCATGACAATACGTCATCGGATTAGGGAAAATACTCACTCATTAGCTGAAGTTTGAAGGCATCACCAAGCAAATCTGAAATGAGGACTATGAGAAATTCGCCCAGAAATACTGAATGCCAGACTCCCACCTCGAGCCGTTTTATCGTCAACAGCTCTAGTGATAGGCGCGAGAATCCAGACACAGTTGGCCTTTTTCATGTAATCCTTTGCAACATTATTGCGGGCGGCATTGGCGTCAGCCACGCCTACAAATGGTGATTAGGGGCGAAGAGTAAACAAAAACAAAAACCCTACCAGGGAGATCGACCAAGACCGCACCAGTAGACAAAGCGGCTGCTTTACAACGCACATTAACCTGACGAATCAAGGGCCATAAGGCAGGTTCATCGCCCCCTGAACTCGTTCTTGGCTGGTCTCTATTTCGAGGGTGTTGGGCTGTTGCCGCTCGAACAACGGCCATCAGGCTCTTCTCCTTTTCTTTTTCCTTCTCCTTATCTTTCTTGTCTTTCTTGCTTCTTTTCTGATCCTTAGAGTCAATGTATTTCGCAATCTCCTTAGCAAAAGAGCGAGAGTCCTTCGCAGAGACCTTCTTGGTCGTCCCGAGGATATTGGCAACGCCTGAGACAGTTTTCAGGCACGTTATGAGTACATGAAGTAGCCACTCACCATGATCATGTGCGATGATTTGATCTGTAGACATATGTACAAGGTCCTCCTGCGTAATCGAGGGATAGACAGCATTTACCTGAAAACCTGTTTAGACATTGAGACAGGCCAAGAAAACGGTACAGCGTTCACTTTCGACCAGGCGATACCAGCGTCACTCTTCAGGTCGGTGCTTCTCTTGAGGTTACCGTCTTCGTCAATCATATCATGAAGCAGAACTGCCAGCTCGGATTTCCATTCAGCCAGAGACAAGAATGATACGTCCGCTTCAATGGTTGGTTTGTTGTGATATGCGATTTCTGTAACAACCGCAGTGCATGCTGGTTGGAAAGGGAGTGAGTGGATGAGACAACTAATAGGGTCTGGAAAACTAACCTCGCATACCACTTGTAGGGACAATATTATCTTCACTCCGGTCAGAAATCAACCACAAGACACATAATTTATAATAATCACCGTCAAGGATCGCATTGAGGATTGAGGATTTGCCGGCTCCCGTAGCTAATATGCGCGTTCATTAGTGAACCGAAATGCGTCAAAAAATATTTGAAAAAAGCTAACATACCACCACAGACAGCAATAAGGGTTGTCGGGGATCCTTGACCCTCGAGGCTGAAATTATGGGTCATCCCCTGACTCACGTTACAGGGGGTCATCATTGTACGTACTTTGAAATCTCGCGTGCCCACACTTCTTCTCGCAACTTGCTGCCTAGTTTCATCAACTTCATCCTGGATTTAAGGGTTTGAATCATCTTGACACCCTCCTTCAAGGCGCATTCTGGTGTATATTGAATTTCTTCCGCAGACGTGTATTCCTTATAAAGGGGAGGCGCCGCAACAGCATACTGCAGAATAGAGCTTTGTTTGCGCAAAGGTGTGGCTCGGGGTTCTTGCGCCGGAGTTGGCCCAGGCTCCTCGCGTTTCACCCCCTCCACTGGAACACTTGAAGAACCGGCGGGATCGAGGAACTATTGTGGCGTCAGTGGCACCCTACGAACGGTGGAACTACACTAACTCTGTGAACAATCTCGTTGAGTTCGGTTTTAACGCGTATTGGTTTTTCGTCTTCCTGGGCGATTGCGCTGAAAGAACTTGATGGACCCAACGGTGTTCTGGTTTCAGAAGGTTCTTGTTTAACCCTAAACGTCTACAACCCCATCAGCCAACGTCAATGTCCAAATTAGAGACACCCACTGGTGAAGAAGAGGAGTTGCCCATGAGCAAGTTTTCTTTGTGCGACATGGCCAAAGTCTCGAGTCGCTAGGGAGACGCGTCTGAATATGACGCGTTAATGAGCAAGGTCATCTTTTTTCCAGAACCTAATGCTGTTGACCAAACAACGCGTACACAAATACACACAACACACTAATTAGTTTAATGAGTATGACTCACTGTAATTTGTCCACCAATTGACCCTGTGATCTTCCCCAGCCATTGCTATAAACGGCATACAACATTGTTCCCAATATTCCTCCTCCAAAATAGTGGGTCTCCCTGCAGCATCGATCCAGATTTCGCAGATATGGCTGCATCCACAGGCGGACTAGATCCAGAAATTTCGGCCTTGAAAGCAGGTGTGAAACATCCCGCCAATGGCCAGATTTTCTCAGACGGACAAAGAGCGTGGACTGTTGAAGACATGACGGTTCCCTTGGCCACACCGCTGCCCATAACGTAATGATCAAGGGCGAAAGGCACCAATTTCTTAGCCCTGACCGAAATTACGCTGCCAGACCGGACTCCAAAGGCATTATCATAGTCAATGCCCATTCTGAAACTTTTGGTAGTTGCAGCACCGCCATCCGGGCGGGAGTTCAACGTTCAACGCTCAACGCCCAGGTGTCTGCAGGCACAGCTGGACCTGGCTCTCTTTTGGAGACAAAACTGCGATTGTTTCTTTCGGACAAACATCGCAAAATTGGACTATCAAATGGAATTTATAGGGATCATACAAGGGTCCTGTCCTAATGCACTATCTAATATGATTCTAATATTTCTGTGGCGCCCAGTGGCCAACGAGGCGACGGGCTACATCTGCCTCAACGGATTCCAAGCCAAGCTCCGATTTGTGAATGAGTGCTTCCATACATCCAAGTAATAAATAGCGGCCTTCGTTGAACTGCAGCGATGCTTCCCCGGACACCTCGACTTCGCCAAGAGACTCTTCTGAAGTTCGTCCGGTCGAACTATTGGACTCCACAGAAATATCGTCAACGGAATCGAGGAAGAAGGGTCTATCCAGGCCGTCAACTTCGTTGTCCCCCACAGCTGGATCAAGGAACGTTTGTATATGCAGCGAGTCACTGTCCAGATGGTACTGTGAGAGTGTATCGTCGTAGATATCGTCGACATGGGCATCGTCGTCCGAAAAGTGACCATATGGACTCTCGTCTTCAAACGGCAGCTGATCTTCGCAAATGCTTGGCTCCTGCGGTAAACAAAACGCATGATTATCAGGAAGAGTAAAACGGTCGTATACAGGTTCCTCGGCGTCAGATTGGGCTTCGACTGACCATTCGGCCGGAAACCAACCGTCCTCAACACCGTCAATATGTAGCTTTCCTGGCATAGGGTCACTAAGTAACCAATCATAGTCACTTCCGCCCCGCAGTAGACATTGTGCTGGATCCTCATTAGCTCGAACCTCCTGTTCAGGCTCTGGCCCTCCACATTTCGGCGCCGCTGATTTCACAGTAGTATTTCGCCACTCCTGAGGCATAGCAATGGCACCTTCAGATGGTCCAGACGCCTCAGCTTCGCACTTGTCCAGGGGAGGCTCGATGGGTGCTTCAATTTGCGGCTCCGGATGATGTGGACGTGAGGTAAAGTATTTGGAGACCGTCTCCTTTGGTTTTGCTGCATCAGAAGCAGCATCAGGTTTTGTTTGGGACGGGGACTCCGAGGGTCCGATAGACGAAACGACGGAAGGCGACCTGTGCTTTTCGGTTGCAGCGGGAGTGTGAGAGATGCCATTAGTGACATCTGGTTGCCCAATCAAAGGGTCTTGGATCGAAGAAGCCCGGCCATTGCGAGGACTGTCAGGAATCCACTTCTTTTGCGTTATGTTCATCAGAAGAGTGCTGGGTTTGGGTCCGCGACTAGGAAGCGACGAAGAGTCTGTCGGTAACACACCGCCGTCTTTTTCAATATCCCATACGATGGACTGGGCGTTTTCCGATGCTTGAGAGGATAATTCTCGGAGAGATGTCTTCCGAGGCGTTTCAGTGGGTTCCTTCTGTCTCTGGTGTGATTTAACAAGAATGGGCTCTTGTATCTCACAACACGATTCACCGGTACTAGAGCTTGGTTTTTGCATCCCGAATCTTTGTTTCGATCGTTTCTGGTCTTCGGTAGATTCTGGGATCGTTTGGGATGACTGGGACGCAGACGAGGAATTGTGTGTACTGCAAGAGACACGTCCTCTGGCTGATTTTAGAAACTGTTCTTCTGAAAAGACCGTTTTCGTCTTCGAGTCTATGCAAGAGTTGAGTAGTGAAACAGCCGGTAGCATAGGACACACCCTTGCGCTTGGGCCCTCTCGCCCGTGTCTGAACGGATGCTTTGCCTTTGTTAAATACACCAGACCGAAAAGGTGGGTCTATCTAAAATGAGATGGGATCAATACCAGTATAGCAAGCTATAGATCTTCCTACCGTCAACCTATGCTTGCCCACATTTGTGGCCGTGAACCCATGCATGAGTGCAAGCCCCGCTGGTAGCTTCGGCTTCGGCTTCTTCGACTTCGTCTCTGGCGACTTCTTCAATTCTTTGGGTCGCATAATATCCCGCTTAACCCTCTTTTTCTCTCGTCTCTCCTGTAGTCCTGAGGTAGGGATTAGAGAGAAATTTAAGATCATAGAACCAGCATTACAGACTTTTTTCTTCATCGGATTGAAGATCGCGAACACGCTTTGCAACCCGAGTGTTCTGCCGTGCGGATGAACTCTTCCGATTCGTTATGCCACCAGATTTCGGCAAATTACCTTCCTCATGCTTGCCTCGAGACATCGAACAGGCGGCGGGTTCCTTGGCATTGTCCGTACCTTTCGTCCTACGTTCGACATCTGTTCGCGGTTTCGCCGGCGTGGGCGGTTTACGTGGCTTGAGAATTGGAGTGGCGAAGCCGCTGCTATTTGGAGGATGTGTTGTCTCAGCGGGACCCGCCTCTTCGTCTCCGCCTTTCCACGATGCCATATATGCCTTTCCCTCGGTAGCATGTGCCTTCGAAAACAAGCGTAGGCTTTTCACATAGTCCAGGACAACCCGCCGAGCATCTAGTTTCGGAATTGCTGAAAGATGGTTAGCAACAAGTTCGGCACGGACGCCTGCCTCCATGCTAGTCGGATCAGGAGGAATTGGGGGACTGAATATAGACTGCGATGTAGTAGGAGTGTGCTGCAATCCCACTGAACCAATCAGTATACGTCATTCGGAATGTCGGCGATCCGGGCCGAAGCCAGCTTAGTTAAGCTCCTTGGTGCAAACTGGTTGTGGCTCGCTAGTCATGGCAAGCGCACATACCGGAGGTGAAATTGTGTGTCTTCGGCAAAACAGAGAAGGGCGCTAGGGGTGCGTGGTGGTATTATTGCTTGTATTATTCCAACGGAAACACTACCAAAGAAAAGGAAACACAGGGGAAATCGTGACCAATGCAAGAATCTTGTTTTACAGTTTTTGAACAACGAGAGCAGAAGCAGCACCTCCCTGTGGGACATTGTGAGCGGGTTTGGTGCAAGCAAAAAGGTGGGAGCCTTACTCCATTGCAAATAGCGGCAGCACCGTACTGGCCTGATTGCAGGGCGTGTACGAGGGAGACGATGATACGCGAACCAGAATTGCCGATCGCATGTCCGAGGGCGACCGCACCACTGGAACCATCTTGAGCAAAGCTTCCAGGTCGAAAAATAACAATAAGACCCACCCATTGACGTTCATCTTCTCAGCGGGAATGTTGAGGACCTTCTCGGCAATACGAGCAACCACCGAGAAAGCTTCGTTGATCTCGAACAGGGAGACGTCATCAACGGTCAGATTAGCTCTCTTGAGGGCAATTGGGAGAGCGACAGTAGGAGCAACAGGGAAATCAATAGGGTCAACACCGGCGTCAGAATAAGCTGGCAAGTAATTAATTAGATCAGAGATGATTCATGAGACGTAAGGATACCATTAATACTCACAAACGACCTTAGCGATGGGCTTCAAACCAAGTTCCTGGGCCTTCGCTGCCGACATGAGAATCAAAGCGGAAGCACCGTCACTGATGGGTGAGGAGTTTGCAGCGGTGATGGAGCCACCATTCTTGAAAGCAGAACGCAAAGTGGGAACCTTTTCGAAAATAACCCGCTTGTACTCTTCATCCTCGCGGACAACGGTGTCACCCTTCTTGCCTTTCACAGTGACCGGGACAATTTCAGCATCGAAGGCTCCAGATTCCCAGGCCCGTGCCGCGCGCTTGTAAGATTCGATGGCGTGGGCATCTTGGGACTGACGGTCGATTCCGTATTTCTCAGCAGCATTCTCACCACAGTTACCCATGGCGAAATTGTTATAGACATCCCAAAGGCCATCGGTCTCGAGGGAATCCTGCGTTGTGAACTTGCCAAACGCGGGGTTTTGGCGAGGAAGGAGGAACCTAAAGACAATAACAATTAATGATCGAGAGTCGATCGATCATCCTTCAGATTAGGAAGACGTACGGTGCATTACTCATGCTCTCCATTCCACCGGCAGCAACGATGGAGCGTTGGCCAAGTTGGATGCTCTGGGCAGCCAGCATAATGGACTTCATTCCGCTTGCACAGACCTTGTTGATTGTAGTAGCATCGGAGCTGGACTTGAGACCGGCGGCAAGAGCCACTTGACGGGCTGGCGACTGGCCGACACCTGCTTGGACCACATTGCCGAAGTAAATCTCCTCAACAAGAGAGGGATCAACTTTCCCTTTCTCCAAGGCACCCTTGAGAGCGATGGCACCGAGCTGAGGGGCGGTGAGCGACTTCAACGTGCCGTTGAAAGATGCTACGGGTGTGCGGGCTGCAGACACAATAACGACTTCCGGAATCTGGGACTATAAACGAAGTCAGTGATCAATGTCAAACACTAGGGAAGCGCGACAGACCATTGCTCGTGTCAATGAAGGAATAAAAGGGCGAGAAGAGGTGCGAGAGGCAGTGGCTAAACGGGCAAGCAACATGTTTTGGCTTTATATGGGTGATTTTCACTTTCGGATATTCGCGACCCAATCGATGTTGCGAGATCGTACGACAAACTAATCGGCTCGGAGGAACGAACGCAGGGGCTAAATGTAGACAAACCCGGAAATAGGCCCACAGATATTTCACCCCTAGAGTCGGAGCAACGACAAAGGCGTTGTTGTCGGAGGTGTGCGAAGAAAGGGCTTAGGAGTGTGGGCCCCATTTATAGGGTATTGGTCGAGATGATCCGGCCACGGTGTCATATGTTTATGATTCCTATTGGGTGGGGAGTCTTTACCGGCCTTTGGCGGTGTCTCGACAAGTTTTACCCACAACCGACCTTCTCGAAAACCGGTGCTTCAGTGGTGTTTCTCTATCGTCACGCTCGCAGCAGAAGGACTCACGGTGCATTCGCAACCCCGCTTTCAATGAGTTTCCAGCAAAAACTGAATCGACACTGAATCCCTCCACACCCAGAATGTTGTTGAAATGGTTCCTGAATACACTTCATTACACTGCCAATCAATAAAACTTATCGCCCTTCAACGTTGGAACCTTAAGCGATTGGATAGACTCGAAAACTATTACTGTCCAATAGGCAATTTATAGATTTACAACGCTACAGACTACCATGAACCACAACTCCAACCAGCGGATCAACTTGGCTTTCTCGTCCCAACCATCCTCCTTTACCTCATGGAGTAACTCTCCGACGGCAGTCGCTGTTTCACAAGGGTGGAAATACCAACATGGAGTCCCCAGAGTAGGATGGTCGCCGTGTGAGAGCAAGGGAAACGTCGATGTGGGAAGAGAAATTGCATATGAAGAAACTTCGACACTGTCGCACACACGGCTCTTGAAAAGCGAAGTCTTGACAATGTCCGAGAGTGGAAGTGGGGCGCCACCTACACTGATGAGAACAGTCCCGGGAGGGGCATGAGAGGATAGGCTCACTGGTGTCATAGACTATGAAATAGAACGCTGGAACCCTAAACGTAGAGGAGAATACCACATGTTGATGACAGAGTAAAGCCACATTGGGTTCGGGATTAGTGGAAGCTATACTCGGATCAAGTTCCTCCAATGTCGCATCGTTGGAAATATCATCAAGATGGTCGGCGGGATCACCAAGCCGACGAAAAATGTCGACGGTACGAGACATGTAGCCGAAGTTGGGATAGCTCTGAGGTATTGTTCAGGGAGAACCTAACAAGTCCACTTCCGATTTGCATACGGGATGTTCGTTCCAGGACCATCCTTTCAGAGGAGATGTTGCAACAGAATCCGCCGTCGGTTCAGCGTACTTGTCAATGAGTGCTTTGCAAGCTATATCGAACTGGGGTCGGGTCAGCATCGTTGTGACATCATTCAGCGACAGTGAGTAACACTGTGGGAAATAACTGTACAGCTCCAGAAATTAAGGTTTGCGCCACCAACCACTGCTGGGATGGGATAGACAACAAGACCAAAGGCCTGCAGCCTCTGCAATCTCAAAACTAAGCCCGTCCAAGTGCCGGCTCATCGTCTGCTCGACTCCACCGCGGACGCTCTCAACACGGAATCATGGCTGTAGGAAAGGTGCGCAATACACTGCCGTCGGCAGCCGCCAAATAACTAACTCTTTCGCCACCCCAGAACAAACGTCTCTCGAAGGGTAAGAAGGGTATCAAGAAAAAGGTCGTCGACCCCTTCACTCGCAAAGGTGGATAAATTCAAGATCAAAACGTTGATATATGCGCTCATAATGCTGGTAGACTGGTACGACATCAAGGCGCCTTCAATCTTCGAGGTCCGGAATGTTGGCAAGACTCTTGTCAACCGATCTGTTGGTCTGAGTACGTCATTCAAACACTTGGACTCAAGGACGTCTGATTTATTGGACATTTGCAGAGAATGCCAACGACTCTCTCCGAGGCCGTATTGTTGAAGTTTCGCTGGGTGATCTTAACAAAGATGAGGAGCAATCTTTCCGTAAAATCAAGCTGCGCATCGATGAAATTCAGGGCAAGAACTGCCTTACCAACTTCCATGGCATGGACTTCACCTCCGACAAGCTCCGTTCCCTCGTCCGCAAGTGGCAAACACTCATTGAGGCCCACGTTGATGTCAAAACCACCGATGGCTACCTCCTCCGTCTTTTCGCTATCGGCTTCACAAAACGCCGCCCCTCGCAAGTGAGGAAGACCACATATGCGCAGTCGAGTCAGGTGCGGGAGATCAGGAAGAAGATGTTTGAGATTATCACCCGTGAGGCAACAAGTTGCGACTTGAAGGAGCTGGTGCAGAAGTTCGTGCCCGAAGCTATTGGTCGGGAGATCGAGAAGGCGTCGAGGAGCATCTATCCCTTGCAAAACGTCTACATCCGCAAGGCCAAAATCTTGAAGTCGCCCAAGTTCGACGTCTCGAAACTGCTTGAACTTCACGGTGAATCGACTGATGTGCGTCTTGATCCCTCCTTATGCTCTGGCTATACACTAACATGGACAACAGGAGACCGGCACACGGGTTGTGAAGGACTTCAAGGAGCCCGCACCTCTCGAGTCTGTCTAAGCATTCTCTGTAGTTGATCCGCCTCCTGTAATGCATACCTATGATTTTCTCATATGCGACAAGCGTGCCACTATTCAATATATGCGACATGCTTCATTAGGGTTCTCCATATATACGCAGTTGTCGTTGACGATATACGACTCGGAATAGTATCTGTTGCAACCCTAATCATAACAAACCTGCGTCTGGTTGCCTTAATTCGGTAATCTGACATACACAAATTTACTCGATAAAACACGATCTGATCTAGCCTAACTCTCAAGCACAACGGTCTATATGGCTGACATTGATTTCCTCCGGGGAAAGCTGAAAGCGCATGCAGACTTTCCCAAGCAGGTGAGAGGCTTCAGAACGGGGCTAGAGGGTAACATCAGTAACCATTCGCCAGGGCATCGTATTCCTAGATATCTTCCCAATCCTACGCGATCCCCTCGCGTTCGAGACCCTCATCACCCATTTCATCCACCACATCACCTCCCATACTCTCAGCCTCTCAGATCACAACAGGATAGATGTCGTCGTAGGTCTTGACGCTCGTGGATTCCTTTTGGGACCCATCATTGCTCTGAGATTGGGTGCCGCATTTGTCCCTGTCCGAAAAAAGGGAAAGCTACCTGGAGAGTGCGTCAGCGCTGAGTATATCAAGGAGTACGGCACGGTGTGTGAAGAAGTTTTGGTTGCAGATTCATAGCTGACCGCCTGTTACGGGCAGGATACCTTTGAAATGCAAGCCGACGCTATCAAGCCCGGCCAGAACGTAGTCGTGGTTGACGACCTGGTCGCCACAGGTATTTTAATGCCAACAAAACCAACATAATCCAAGTTATAGCTAACCTCTCCCTGAAGGTGGTTCTGCCAAAGCTGCAGGCGAGCTTGTCCGGAAACAGGGAGGAAAGACCCTAGAGTACCTCTTCATCATAGAGCTTCTATTCCTCAAAGCCTCCACCAAGCTCGATGCTCCCGTTTACTCCATCATTCAAACTGACGACTAGAAGCTCATCGCCAGAAGCAATGGACATACGTGGAAATTGGTATATTAATACGTTTATCATAGATATTCTACTAGGATAGATTTTTTGCTTACACCAACAGTCGGGTATTTAACAATGGATGGCCGTTAATATACAATATCCGTGGGTTGGTATCCTGACTGGTCTCTTCCTCCGTCTTGCCACTTCTATTCCTATCCTCCTGGTCTTTCTCAGGTTCTCGTTTCTGATCTTTTTTGGGGGCTCCCTTGCTAGCTGAATCGGCAGTGGCAAGAGGATCCCGGTGAATGGCGACCATAACTTGACCTGTTCCAAGTTTTTCAATCGTCTCCATGAGTTCTGTCAGGACCCTCCCAGTGGTTTTGGGCAATAAGAGAAGACCAACGTCGGAAAGGTCTCCAGCCGCAATCACCTCGTCAGTGCCAGCGGTGGGGTTAATAGGGAGATCCTCGTTGCTGATAACAATGACACCAGCAGCACCGGCATTTCGAGCTTCTAGGAGTTTGTCAAGGAACGTACAATCCCCGCGCTCCACAACGAGAATGCTGTCAGGATATGAGTGTTTGTAGGGTGAACATCCTTTCGGGTTGCTAAGCTCCCGGAAAAGGGGAAGACCTTCTCCTTGCGTCATGCGGGGTGGTTTATCAGGTGGTTCAACGACGCGGGCAGAAAGGTCGACACCAAAGAAGGCGGTATATGCTGTCACCCGAAAACCTGTGTCTATGCCATCCATATTACCGAGTTGAGCCCCGAACATAGGATCGACTGTGTCGAAGAATACACGGAGCTGGACGTCGGGGTCTCTGGTTCCTCTTGGAGTGATATGGTTCGAGTCCTCAGCTGGCGTAACAAAAATTGAGGAATCGTTGATGTAGACTATGTGTCCTGGCCTGACATGATAATGGCCCACTATATTTTTTGTCAGCCCACAGTTGGTGGAGCCAAAATATGACGAGGACGTACACTTTCGCACATCATAACCTTGGTCGTCCAGTCGTCGAACGATTTGGGTCCTGATACCGGTGATATTATGAATGACGAACCCATTTGCTACAGGTTCTAGCTTTAAGCGACTTGGACTCAAGTCTTCCGGTACGTTTCGCCCATCAGCGGAGAGGATGAAGTCGTATGACTGCAATTCTTGTCAGCAACCATATCAGCCGATTTTAGCCATAAACTCACGAAATTCTCTACCATCGGTTTTTCACACCATCCATTAGCTGACCAGGCATCTATCTCAGCTGAACTGGCATGCACTCCCACCAACTTTCGTGCATAGTCATAGTCGCTTCTCGATCGGACACCGCGAACAAGGCCAGTTTCCCTTGAACTGTTGTCGTAGGCCTCGATGAAGGGTTTGTATACCGGACATTGGTGGTTATTCACGGGTCGCATTCTTCTTCGCGACATCGGCAAGGGTCGTAGGTGTTCCCGGTCGAGAGTTAGGATATGACCTTCGGTCGTGAAAACATAGTTGGAGTCGTCGCGGTGTACGAAATTGTCTTCGTCGAAGAGCAAATAAAGATACTGCATCCGGGCATTAGGGACCTCGTAATAGCATTTGCTGCCGAAGTTCGAACCTTTAACGTTTCTGAAAGTGCGAAAGATTCCATACGATCATCGCGTTTATTCGTGCGAAGATCTTGAATTCCGGTTAGCCCACAGTCGACTCTGGCTCTTGCGATGATATCTTCAAGCACGCGTTCTCCGACATCCAGGTAGAAGGGATCACGAGTTGCCTGCCATACGCGATACCCTTAAGAAGCTAGACAAAGAGATGCCGCATGTGAGACGTACTCGATATAAATACCATGTGGACTCGATAAACTCTACGACACCGTGTCAGGTCGTGAGATAAGTCGAGTCACACAACTCTCACCTGGACGGAGCGGGTATTGATGTGAAGTAGCGCGTCGAAAATTCGTATCGTACACTTCAGGAAGTCCGGAGTGTTCCCGCCATAAATTATAATCTGCCGAGCCTAGTCAGGAAGAGGAGGTTTCAAGCAAAATGGAAACCCACATAACATGTGCAATTTGATGGCACTTTGTACGTCGCCAGCCAAAACTTGTAGTCCTGGCCAGAAGGCGGATAAGGAATCGACGGTGAAATAAGCTGTGTCTCCAGTGTTCATGTTCACAGGTCGGTACTAATGTTTGCAGATTGGATAAGTAACTCAAGTCATACTTATGGGCAAACGGCGTACCCAGTATCCGTCTGCTGCTCTAGAATATCGCATAATAGCCGCATATGCATCGTCCCAGACGTCTAGGAACTCGATTTCCCCTATGAATTTTAAATGAGCTGGATGGCGAAACCGTGTGGATCTCACGTACCACTCATGATGTACCATTTGAGAGCATATTCAAAAAATGAGTCAATACCTGCACCAGTGCTTGTCACCTCGGGCGCGATCCATTCCTAGACAGTCAGTGTAAGAACCGTGAATCATGTCGCCCTATAAACGCCAAACTCACCCCATTCCAATTATTGATAGTATTACCAAGAAGACCGATATCTGATTTGCGATTCCACAACGCGAAGAAAGCCTAGAACAATTGAGTCAAGTCAAAGCTAATGATGCTACTGTCCTCACCTTGTAAGCAGCTTTTTCAAATCGGTCGTCTCCTGTCAACCGACTCAACGTTGCGAATTCCAGTATGAGACTTCCCGCTCCTGCGGTGCCTATTATAGACATTTTCAGATCTTGTGGAAAGAACAGCAGAAGGCAGTTACCAACATGTCTCAACGGTTTCTCCCCTCATCACGCCCTTACGGAGATTGATCTTTCACATAAATTGAGTTCGATTGAAGGGTGGAAAGAAGAATAGACAGTACCCTAGCATACGGAAGTCCTGTCCGAGTAGAGAAGGCTGGCAGTAAACGTTTCCCAAGGTCATGAGCAAGCTCCAACAGTTCGCCACGATACCAGGGAAGATGGAAGGGTTGTCCTGGGCGACTAGCAAATATGTGTCCGGATAGGAGACCTCCTAGAACTCGGATGGTTGTTTCGAAGACTTGAGGCTTCGTATTCACGTCGAATTGGACCCATTGAATGACATTCTTCACAGCCTTTTCAAAGCCCTCCCGGTCGTCCAAAACAACGAGAGTATCGAGAACATCAATGAGCGTCAGCGAGAAGTTTCCTGCGACATCATTTGCCGCAATGTTTGCCCTATAACAAGTGAGTGGGTAAAACGCTCGGTGACTCGAAGGGGAAAAACACACGGATTCTCCCAATCTGGTCCTTGGCCAGAACATGATAACGGTGTCAGCTACAAATCATTTCTTCAGTTGGGCGTGGCGTTGGGGATCCTAATTCATATACCTCATCCAACGGAAAGGCTGCAAGGAGTCAGATAAATGCGCTCATATGATGGGACAATGCCATACCAAAGGTCATGTAATTATCATAGCCATGATAGAATAATTCCCTCGTCCTCTCCCTATGATTTGAGCTTTAGTGGAGTTCTGTTGTTGATGCCAAATGATGTGACGCACCGAGCTGCAAGTCTCCGCTGAGCGGACCACCCAGATCCATTGAGCGGGGAGGCGGAGGTGTTTGCCAACCAACGGGGTATCTGGAACGAAGCCAAAAGGATGATGAAGAGACATTCCGGCAAGAATTGTCTCCAGTACATAGGAGAGGTAGCCGACCTGGAAAGAGCACCGTTGAGCCGTTGAGTGTCGTGGCAGCCCAATCAGTGACGTGTGACTTCTGGTCGCAGATCTAGATTGGCAACATATCGCCATCGACCCGTTCCTGACCAATCAAAGTCATGGCCACCATCCTCGATGCCCCCAGTGCCCTCGGCACATACATGCTCAAGGGATGGGTGGGTATCCCATCTTTCTTGTTTTAGAGGTACTTAATATCCCACAGGTCTTAACAGATCGCTCTTGTCCAAACAATGGTTGTAGAATCCCGCTTTTGCGCTCCCCAGCGGGTCAGAACCCAGTCGTACAATTTTGCGTTAACTGCGATGGAAGTTCAGATGGCACGTAACATAAGCACACTTGATCGTATTCACTTACTCAAAGGCCCGTAGCACCACGTCAATTATCTGTCGTCCCTCCTCCCGAAGAACCTCAACCCTCCATTTCGACCTCCACTTCCTCTGCCTCGCAGGCAACGAGAACATCAACACCAGCCACAGAGGTCTCCGATGCTTCAGGCGATATACTACCCTTTGTCGAGACAGAAGAAACGCGCCATCGCCGGGAACAAACCGATCGTGCCTCTGCAGAAATTGGTCGGCGCTTGTTGCAGGGTTGGACTATGCTAGGAGATGAATGCCCAAGGGAGTCGTGTTACTATGTCCCGCTTGTTCGCCCACCAAAAGCGGGTGGAGAAAAGGATCCAAGAAAGGTTACTTGATTCGTCGTCTACTAAATGCCTTTCTGACTGAACTATAGGAGTGTGTCCTCTGCGGCAGTATCTATACTACCGAAAGGGATTGTTTTGAGCGTGAACGGCTAGTTTTAATGAGCGGTGTAGCTTCGCCGCAAACTACTGCGCAAACCGCCAACCAACTCAATCCTGCCCAAAGCTCTGCCCCTCCCTCGCAAAATAACCCTTCCCGACAGGTTCATCCAACCATGCAACCCTGCTTCTACGCGCTTACAATTTCGCAGGTTACTCAACCGAATCCATCGCAGCCAACATCTGTTATCCCGAGTTCTGTCACGCAAGTGAGGCATACATTTGATCGTTACTTATCTTGTTCTTACACCTGGTCAAGAACTCTGTCGTAACCGGTAAAGCTCTAGCGACTGTGAGCCTCAGCACTTTCGCAGCGCTCGAATTATGTTTTAACGATGCTTCTAGGCTTCGCCAATTATGGGCACGCTTGAGTCTTCCGCAGAAGCTCTTCAACTTTCGCTACAAGCTCTCACATCCCGACTGACGTCACTCGCTTCCAACTCCGCTCTCGTAGATCCAGCCAGTGTTGCCACAACCGCAGACGCGATATCCAAAGTCACCCAGGCTCTATCCCAAGTAAAGCAGCTCCAGTGGAGCGAGGCACAGGCTCATGCGATGACATGAACGCGATTCCATCCCGTCAACTTCACCCATGTCTTTGCACGGCCTTCACGTACCCTTGGTATCGACCCCTAAGATCAATCATATATGTAATCAGCTTAATTCCATTTGGTGTGACCATTGACTGGAATCCGAACGATGCCCTGATCGGCACGTTGTGGAAAGGCAGTGTTAAGGATATCAATCATACATGGAGCTTGGGCGGTGGTGCACTTGGACTGCATGTTCACCTCGTGGGACACACCGGTTCACGTTTGTACCTCCATATAAAGCTAACTGTTCGCGTTCCTGCTAAAGACCTGCGACATGCCCAGCTTCAATATTTTCAAGTCCTTTGGGAGCTCTAAAGCTCAATCTCGTCCAGTACCCATTATCGCCAAAGATTATGCTTATCCAGCTCCTGGCTTCTCGCCTACCTCCCCAACCGCGACACATTCTCGCTCGGCTTCTATGCCTCCTGAAATCATAAAGTCCCAACCACTGACCGACCCCTCCCTCGGACGACGGGGAACCCTTAAAAAGAAGCACAAGGCATGTAATTGATAATGTTGTACAAACGTCCATGCATGTTAATGGCTCCACTCCGATAGCACCATCATCGCCTTTCAGATGATACCTCACATATGCAATGGGCGGAGCCACAACACGCTCCACAGGATGATATACTACCAGGTCCTTCCCCCGCTCCTCATCACCAAACCCCAGGATACCAACCTGTTAACCCATCCGTCTATCCTGAGGAGTATCCCTATCCTTACGAAGACCACCATCAACAGCGGTTCCAATATAGTACGAGTACCGGCGCAGCAGCTCCGATCCCAGGCGGTATGCCAGGGTATGAACACGCCCCACCCCCTACGTTATACCCAGAACCGCTTCCCCCTCGCGGCGGTATGCAGCCTGAACATCATGGTAGGCACCACGGTCGAGGTCACCACCATTCACCTCACCGTCATCGCCACCACCGTCGGCACCCATCCCCGCAGCACTATGATTACAACCCCACTTACGCCGCACCGCCTACATATGGTCCTGGCCAAGGGCGCAGCTCTTGGGGACCCAATCATAGTCGAAGCAGATCCAGGTCCAGGTCTTATACACCCATTCCGTCTGTATACCGAGAACCAGACAGTATGGATTTAGAAGACTCATACGCTGATGCAATGATGGGGGACGGTCATGCTCATATGACTGGTGTCAGTGGAAACAGGCGCTCGGGGCACGGACCCGATGGTCCTGATAGACATAGGCATCCGCAGGCGCACGCTAGAATTGGATGGCTTCCGGATGGAACAGAGCAACGACAGGCGGAGGAAGGACCGCTTGGTGTGAACGACCCAGTAGCTACACTGGCCGAAGATCAGGAAGAACCACAGATTATCCCTGGACCCGTTAACAGCGATAATCCTTTGCAGACTAATGTCCATCACATCCATGAACCTGGGTATGACCCGAATAGGGGGTATGGTCGAAGGACTCCCGCACAGGAATATGCACATGAGGTATGTCAATTTGGGGTGATGTGAAGTCCAAATCAAGAGTTGTGGTTTTACAGAACGCACATCGTGATCCAAACCTACCCCGCGGTAGTCGCGGGATGCATGGTGACCCGAGAAAAAAGCTATACATGTACAATGATTATCACCACACAGAAACCATCGAGGTGAGCATCGGTTCACGAAGGTCAATCAGATACTTACCCCTGGATCCAGCCGAGAATGTATGAGCGACATCTGGAAGACGACGAAACAGATTCAGAGCCTGAGGAATATCGGTATATCGTTCCTTCAGGTGTTCATGTGATTTTCAGAGACCATGATGGCAATGAGATAACTAGGTAGGCCTCTTGGAAGAGCCTGGCGGCAGGTGAACTGACTCTGAAGTCAGAATCGGTTATCCGGGCCCAATACCTCGAAGCCACCACAAGGATATGACTCCCTTCACGGTTCAGGACGAGCACGGGAATATCTTGTTCAGGTGAGCGGGAAGATATAGCAGGGGAACCGACGTCTCATTACCCTTTCAGGCATGGGGGACCTGACGGAGGTCGATATCGGGATGATAGGTATCTTCGGTGGGTTTCTGGACCGACGTGGAGAACCACGGGCTAATCTGATGTTCGTCTATCGTAGTCATGCCCACCCTCGTCCACCTCGTCCAACAAAAGTCATCATGATCGATGAGCGGGGCAACCAAATACCCTTGTGAGGAATTAGAATCTTGATCGTTTTTCAGAGGGCTAATCCTGCGGAGCAGAAAATCCAACGAAAGCCATTCCAGTCGATCGCATCACTCTCAACGCTCGCACCATTCCCGACACTCGCATCACTCTCAACATTCCCATCCTTCCCAACACTCGTATCACTCTCAACATTCCCATCCTTCCCAACACTCGCATCACTCTCAACATTCCCATCCTTCCCACCATTCCCATCCTTCCCAACAATCGTACCCCTCTCAACGTTCACACAGTTCTGGAAGGAGACGAGGTCACTACTGAATGCCAGGATATGAAGATGAAGACATTTACCCGTATCGTAGCAGCGATAGCCTACTATTTGAGTAATGACTATGTTATTCTATTTTCCCTTGTGGCCTCGTCTTCCGCTTGAACGTTGAGGCCCACCGGTCACGGAGGCGATTTCTTGTTTGCTGAGCCGGAGGACTCCTCCGCGGAATTCACCAACACCCATCTTGAGACCTCTGGATCTTGACCGCGACACAGAACCACCAGATGCCTCAAAAAACCTCTTTAAAGCAGGGTGATAATTTCCCAGGTTCTTGGCCTAAAACCATGCATGTTTGTGAGTGGAAGTTAAGATGGGACAAGAGACAATGCACCTCCTCCAGTTGTTGTTTCTCTCTTTCCTTCTGCTTCCGTGCGAGGCCTTCTCTCACACGTTTTGCAGCTTTACTCTTCTCAGCCTCCCTCACTGCTTTCTCCCCTCTTCCCAACTTTGCACCTCCTGCGAGCTCAATCACCCGACCAGCCAGTGCTTTGCGTCGATGAGCAGGCGTCATGTCAAGTTCTGGATTAAAAGAGCCGGACAAAAGTTGTGTGTGCACAAGTTTATGAAGGAGCGCGTCGTTCTCTGCATTAGTCCTGTCGTCAAAGTAAATACGACTTCGAAGGAAACTATTGATTATATGCGTGCCTTTCATCCTCATCCTCTTCAGCGGTTTTTTTCTGCTTTGGTTGCGTCGAAGTAGATCCATCGTCCCTCAGCTTTGATATCTTTGATGACTGAGAAGGGAGGTGTCCAGTTCTGCAAAAGTCAGCGGCAGCACAAAGCACTCACCATGAAGGTCTTCATATATGCTTTGTCTGCGGGCTCGCTTTTGAAGCTCTTTTCAGAGAAGACAACCACCTTGTCATCAGCGACGGCCGAGCCACCCGCTGTGAAGCTGTCATCTTGTTCGAAATCTAGCACGACGTAAGACAAGAAAAACCAGGAAAGATAGAGGGCGGATCCAAAATACCTTCATCTTCGTCCGTCTCCAAAGCGCTATCATCTTCCGAGGATTCAGAGTCCTTAGCTTGAATTCCACCCCATTCTTCCTCCGAACTCAACTCATCTTCGGATAACTTGGCGCGTTTAGACGATGGAGGATCAGTTTTATCGAAGGCTTTTCGTTTCCCATGAGATCCAATAGTTGGCAGATCGAATGATTGTAGAAATTGCTTTCCGTGTGCTTCTAGTATATCCAAGAGCTCATCCTCGTTCGACATGACTGGTAGGAGAGGTAAGTAGGAGAGATAGAAGTTTCGAGCAGGAGGCTGCAGGAGGATCAAATCAAATTCCAATTCTGTCAAGGCTGAAATTATTTGATTAACGTGACGTAGTCACACCCCTACATCATAGCTTGCACCTTGCACCATGGCACGTCAACGGAAAGGCGAGCATCCCGCCTCGGGCAATGTGCCACTCGCGAAACCCACCGGTGCCTCGGGCAAGAAGCATAAAAAGCCACTGATCGAAATATCTGAGGAAGAACAATGGAGGCTCATAAACGAATCCGGTGTCCTCAAGATTCCTCGACCTGACCGGCCTGACCAGAAATTACCAATCCCCCCTACCGGCGATGACAATGCAGACAACCCAACGTTCGGAGAGGAAATACTCAACACAATACTCTATGTCGTTCCTTTCTCGTTTCTGCTCTTGATGATGGAGATGTACGTCGCCTCTGGACTTCGGAATAGCCTCGCATGCTTACAAAAGATGTCTGTAGCTTGATACATTACCAGTACAATAGGAAACCTACATTCAATGAACTTCTGGACAGAATGGTATCTGGAGTGCCTAGTAAGCCCTTAGTTGCTCTCTCGACTGGACTCCTCGTTGACTTGAGAGTTCAGTTATGGCAATCTTTACCTTCTACAGTTCGTCCGCCTGGCTAAATCTATCCTCCCTCATAACTGACTACTTTACAGCTCTGCGATACAAGTCCTACAGAGTTCTACAAATGCTCTTATTTGCCACCAGCGTTCTCTCGGGCTGTCGTCTAATATACCAGCTTAATAATGCAAACTGGTTGACCAACATGAAGCAGGTGATTGATGACCTTTAGTATTTTCATATGCCTTATACTGATCCCACTAGCAGTGCCCTCCATTGGCTACAATTTGGATCTATACAGTTTTCATGGCTGATCTCGGTCCAGCGGTCCTTGCGTTACTTGCAGTTGGCAGCTTCGTCTGGTGGAAAGACCTCAAGATCATCCTTTGAAATTTTGCTAGTCTTTATGGACTCTTCTAGACAGTATCTTCGCAAGAGATTATAATACACGTAGGCAGGTCCTATGGAAATGTAACCTCGGAAACGAGGTCCCACGTTTGGTCGTCTGGCATAGTTAAACTGTCAGAATAGTAGTTGAAACGCGGATGCGACAACTATTCAACAAGTACAATTGCCAAAAGGCGACCCAGAACATAGTAGAGTTCAATCTCTGCCCGGTAATACGCCAATTCCTGGGTGTGAGCTTGATCCAGGTTGGCACCTTGTACGAGCAGATTGCAAAATCGAGTCTAGAAGAACGTATCAAGGGAATTCATTCTTGATTGTCAAGTTGGCTTGCTAGTAGCTCGACCTTTGCCTAGCAGAAAGTTAGTGGGGCCAGACAGATAAGTAACAAGAAAGACGTACCCTGAATGTGATCGACCGACCCTCTATCACAGCAGACAACACCCGGAGTTGCCACTTCAGTCGCTTGTTCGTCAGACGCCGAATCTCACTCTTGTGTTTATCTAGGCGTTCTTGGAAAGCATTGTATACTCGTAGGTCGCGTGCGAAATAATATGACTACAAGAACATCTTTAGCACATGAAGTTTATAGGGATTTTGAAATAAACCAAACCGGAATGTTTTTCCCGTCAAAATACGTCAAGGCGATTGACCAGGCACTCATCATCAGCAAGTCTCTTCATGCCCTTGTTAGCATCCACATCAAGAACAATGGTTTTTGAACGTACGCAGTGGCATTCGCGATGCTAGTGGTGATAGTCGGCCAACAAGCCAGGTCAATAACAGTTTGGGCGGCCGACTGATGGACGTACTAGTCTTCCAAGGAAGCAATAAGCTCGGCTTTTCCAAGTCGTCTCGTAGCGAAAGACCGTACAGCCGAGCCGGCTAGAGCTACTGGTTGTCCTTCTGCCCCAGCATTCAAGGCCAGTGAGATCGTGTTAACTTGGGCCCAAACCCACTTGTCCCCTCCGCTCATGATTAAAGTTTGCATGAAGGATGATATTAAGTCACTTTGGTGCTTGGCGAGACCTTCATCTATTGCGAGCTTAAGGTTGGTTCCTGTAGTAAGGGGATTCAATCATACTTGATCTACGCTGCGAATTTAGGGCACTTACGAAGGGCTCTCAGTAGCGTAATCGTCGAAGCTTTTGCCATATCTTCATCCTCTAGGTGATTGATCCACCGCGAGAATGCGCCTAACAGGACAATAGCAACATCCTTGTGTCCAAGTCGTATGGCATGAATGAGGGGCGTGGTGTTGCCGGAATTTCGAAGTAACAACTTTAAAATGACATTACGGGTTGGTCAACAAGAGGCAGGCAAGCGAAGTGTTGATCCACTCACATGGAATGCCCTGTCGCGGAGGTGCATAAGGAAGATAATATCATGCTGTTCGACTGCCCGCAAGACCTCGAAAGGCTGTCCTCCCAGATATCAGGACTCTCCTAAAACAGTATGTACCCCTGGAGCCCACCTTGGGTTGCCCATAGGTTGGGTCATTCGGGTTGAAAGACAACTTTGGTGATGAAGGTTTTAGGAGATTGCTAAGAGCCGACTTGACGGATACAGCGGAGACAATGGAGCTGAGGCTCAATCTGCGGTCACGGCTAGGTGTTTCAGGAGTCTGAGGCTCAACAAGGTCTTCTTGACTTGATGAGGACGAAGAAGAGGGCGTAGGACTGCGACGGAGGCTTTTCAGGTACGCCTTCGGGGCTAAGTCGAGAGCTTCACGCCGTAGGATACCTCGGGACATTTCTACATGCGAGTAGGTTGGAATGACTGGGAGTACGTACTCAATGTTGGTAATCGTTCTGGTAGACATAGGTCTGAAGGCAATCTGTTTCGTGGCGCCGGTGATGGTGCCGGAGGGGTCTCCCCCGAGTCCAAGGCGTGGCCAAGGGCAAGGACGAGCGCAGCATTGTTCATGGCTGTCGAAGGCCGAGAAAAATATCAGGGGACGTTTCAAAGGTGCCTGGGTGCGCTGGATTTAAGTGACAGCGAGTGCGTTGAAGTGGTCAAAAAATTGGACTGGCAACCATGGCTGTGGTTGCAGAGTTATTCACTTATGTCAATCCCAGGTTCAAGTGGAACCGCCGGGGACAAGGCGGCCCGGACCGTATACCAACTTCGCCCAGCTCCATGCGGTTATGTATTCACCAAACTGTTCCACCGCCAACACGTCTTGCGACACAATACGTGAGTTCAGCACGACAGCCAAGTACGACCTATGTCATTAACGTTGCCCATCAGATTGATGCCCTATGTGAAGTGGGCGTAAGCCAGTTAAATCCAAGATCTATCCAGAGCATCATCAAACCTTCTCTCTCAAATGCCTGGCGATCGAGATGTACAGGCCATATGTGGCACCTCGCTGCACAAACGCCAAAGACCAGACGACACAACTGAAACTCTCGATGTTCAGCCTCCAGCTAAGATTTCGAAGACGAGTCCTGGCCTCATACACCACCGTAAGGACGAAAGTATGAACTTGAAGGACCGTGATGCTGCCTCCGCATGGCTCGAGAGCAATGTAGTTGAAAACGCGAAACATAGGAACGGCATGTCCATTGTCCACTCTTGAAGGAACATGCGCTGATTCGCTTGGAACCCAGTTATTGCATTTTGTTCTCCCCAGTGTAAGGATCTTCTAGGGGCCGTCATTCGTGGCTGACATGAAGCGTAGCTGCAAGTCGGATAATCAGAGGCATTTTATCTTGGTCTTCTAGAGGTCAAAGCTCGTATGGTCTGGTCTCTGTCGTAGTGGCTGAGTAAGTGACTTGATATCCTTATGCAGTGTTGTGCTGAAGGACGAACAGTGATGAGACCATCATGGAATCCGGCCGGAATGACGTAGAAAATACCTCGCTCATCTCACAGGTCCACTTGACTACCAGGGAAGAGGAAGTAATCAAGGCACCCAGTCTTGAGCAGACCCATAGTGCTAGCAAGAGTGTAGTGCTTGCCTCTTCTCAGGTATTCACAACAATTCCAAACACTAGCTGAATACTGACTGTCAGCAGACATTTCTGGAGATATTATCGCGCGGTTCGTTGAGCATGACCCAAATATCTACACTTATATTGTGCGATGCTACCATTCTCGAGGATAGGAACCGCAATCTCGTGCTCATGAAGATTATGGATCACGGTTTCTCTTCTCCCACTTCTTCCCCCCGACCTCGTATCGTATTACTTGCCCCAGCCCTCCAATGTGACGCTTCTAACGACTCCGGTGTGAATCAGCTGAAGCTCGCCCTTGACGCCTTGGTGTTTGGAATCACTGATCCTGGAGACGAGACAATATCACTCAGAGGGGAGCCGACAGAGCTCGTAATACCTTACGATGGGCAAGAAAACACACAGGAAACTCTCCTCTGTCAAAAGCTACGGGAGTGTGACCTAAAAGCTGCATACTTTAACCGCTACTTTCATAGTGCAAGTTTGGCTCTACGCGACCTGGGCCCGTGCGCCGCTGACCTCGTCTGGAGAGAAGCTTTCGAGTTCGCAGACATAAACGAGCAGATCCTCTGCACCGATGAGCCGGAGCACCAATCTCCTGAAGCGCGGGCCCGCGACATGGTCAAACATTGGCCTTTTAAGTTGCCAAACCTCGACGTCACTTCACGAAATCTGAATGTCAGTCACAAGTTCATCCGTCTCGTGCAGTTGCTGGAGGCCTGTCAAACCCTCGGAGACTCTTTTCGCGGCATCATATTCGGTGCGTTTCGTTTTGGGGACATCATTCGAACGTTGACTCATGCGACTTCGTAGTGCAAAAACGGATCATCGCCCAGTTGCTAGTTGCCTTATTTCATAGTTTGGCGCCGCGGTTGCAATTCCTTCGTCCGGTAGCAATGATAAACCATCGCCTCTCATCAGATCACAATGCCGTGGCATGTCACAAACGTTCTCATCACTCCATAAAGCTGATGTTCTTGCTCTAGGAAACCTTATCGCGTCAATTCTCCTCTGGACAATATAACCTACTTGTTGCAACAAAGTCATATGAAGATGTTGGTCTCCCCGGAGCTTCTGTTGTCATATTGTAAGCACTATATGTTCGTTCTCGTGGGCCACAATTCAGCCTAACTGCACTTCGTAGATTCGATGTCTTTGAAAGTCAAGTCTCCCGCGCCTACTCTCGCAACTGCACCAGAGGCCAAGAAAGTCATTTAGTCCATATGGTAGAGCAGAAAAATGACGCCCAACGCCATGCTTTGTCCCGGACTGCATTTGACACGGAAATGCTCCGGTGGGCTGACACAATGAAACATGACTCTCCTGGTTTAATCCCTCCGCGGCGTTTATGGGAAACCAGTGACCCATATACTTCTGATAGCGAAGACGACCAGGATGCAGAATACATTCAGCAGCCTATAACTGGAAGCCGCTTGCGAGAACACCAAGCGACGGCGGTTTTTTATCGTTATGTAGCACGAATAGCTGCTCAGCGAAACACTCCAAAAGATCAACACCTGTTTGAATATGGTCTTTCGGAAAGCCATTTTCACAGCCGATGGCGTTGCACTATCAGATTGCCTGGCACTCCCATTGATGGATTTTCTGGTGCGGTGGCTCCTTCAAAATATCTTGCCCGACGAGAAGCATGTTACTCCGCTTGCAAACAGCTGCAACATTTATCACAGCTCGGTTCGGCTATCTTTAACTTCAGGCGAACCGGCAATGACAGTCCTCAGGACGGGAACGAAGACCCTCAACTTGATCCAAGCCACGAACAACCTTATGTCCCGTTGTCTCCGGATTTCTGGCAAAATTCCATCTCTAAACCACCTTTCCCCGGATTTCTGTATCCTTGGGTTGTTTCGACGAGCTTCCCAGGATCTGGCCTTGAAGAACGCGCGCCAATGTGCTTCTTAACCCGGGCTCCATTACCTGACCTTCCAGATTTGCGCCTCTCTTACTCCGGCACCCCTGTTGCATTACAATTTTATAGAGCTTCTCCTCTGGCGCTCGATTCGGATCGGTTGGAACTCGTTCATGAGTTTACAATCAGGTTCTGTCGCATTTTGATGAACAAGCCATTCGAATCGCCAACATGGCAAAAGATGGGATATTTTTTCGTGCCTGTCAAGAGGCATTGGAGACCGCCTATGGAGGCCGACCCAACGTCACTGCCTCCGAACATTTTTGATGACCTTGACTGGAGCTTAACTTCCATCGTGTCGGAAACCTGGGCCACTCCTTTGGCAGATCCAATCGGCCTCGAGAGAGATCTGGAGGACGCGGTGATCCAGGATCGCGCGGTGGAGTTTACCCATCGGTGCGAGATAATGCGCGTTAGGACGGACATGACTCCGCTGAGCGAGGTCGGTGACAAACCACTGGGATACTCACTTCTGAAACATGCTGCGTTCACAACGGACGAGCGGTTCTCACAAGGAGGCAAAACACTGCTGGAACAATGCCACAGTCGCAGAAAGAAATTTGAGGGTCTTCATGATCCGACTCAGCCAATCCTGGAGGTGATTCGTATGCCTGCCGCGACCAACTGCCTCAATCCACGAATACCTTCGCATGCCGAGGGGCCCGAAAAGACAACGCAATGTGAGTTCCAGACCCTCCTGTAATACTTTTTCTGGCGACAAACTGATCTGTCTGGATAGTTTTGATCCCCGAATATAGCCGCAAGTTGACCGTTCCAGCAAGGTTTGTGCAACACAAACATACTGTGCATGTTCTCATCTTCTTTACATTATAGTACTCTTCGCATGGGCTACCTGCTACCTTCCGTCATGCGGAGGATTGACGAGTTCCTTCTGGTCAAACAATTAAACGCGAAGATCCTAGACCACTGTGTGCGAGACGACTTACTTATGATGGCGACTGCCTCGCCTCTGGCAGGAAACGAGTATGATTACGAACGGCTGGAACTTCTCGGTAGGCTGAGGTATCCTAAGCTCAGATTAGATCTTACCGCCATTTCAGGAGACGCTTTCCTCAAATACCTTTCAAGTATCTATGTCTTTGTTCAGAATCCGAATGGCACCGAGGGCGAACTGCATACGGCAAGACAAAGGTACATCAGCAACCAGCAGCTATGTTATGCTGCGACCCGACTCGGACTTCCTGGGTATATCCAGTTGAAACCGTTCAATATTAAGTCATGGATCCCTCCTGGAATGAAACTGGCTGATGTCCATAAGAAGGAGTCTGCTGCGGCTGCGGCAGGCGGGCCAGAAGATAACAACGCAGCTCCGCGAAACACGACGCCTAGTAAAATAAATGATAGTTCAGTGGTCGATCCCAACACAGGAAAGGGTTCAAGGGGCCGAAAGAAGCGTCCTAAGACAACACCTTTGTCGCCAATCGCAAGCAAGGTAGATCTCAGGATGTGTCTCCTAAATGAATCTTCTAATCAAAGTTTCTAGACTGTCGCCGACGTCGCAGAAGCCATTATAGGCGCAGCATACATCTCAGACGGACGTGAGGCAGCACTTAGGGCCACCAAGGCGCTAATGATACCTTTCGTCGAAATAGAAGAGTGGTCTGACTTTGACCGCAAAGTTCGCCTACCTCATCCCAACGCGAACGGCGGTCTTGAGCCTTTCGTGATACACTCAATCGAGGAGATAATTGGTCATAGGTTCCGGAAGCCACACCTCCTCGCTCTGGCACTGGTACAATATCGTGTTTTCATTGACTGAGACGATGTTGAATTGCGAGACAGACACATACAACCTTCAACAGCATGGAGATGAAGAACCATCAGCGCCTCGAATTCATCGGGGATGCAGTTTTGGACTTCTGTAAGTGTTAATATGCCCTTGTTCGCAGTTCCAATGAGGAACTCATGTCCTGTAGTGGTCGTCCGCTATCTCTATGATAAGAACCAGCATGGATCACCAGGTGATCTGAGTTTACTGAAGGTGTGTCGGGGCTTATCCGATCAATGAAATCCGGCGCTAATTTACAACTTTGGTCGAAGAGCATAATGGTATCAAACTCTACCCTTGCAGTAATATGCGTTTGGTCCGGGCTGTACAAGTTTATCCACACCACTCAACAGCTGGCACAGACAATTCAGAATTACGAAAGAGCGCTGGCCTCTCAACGAAATGCAGAACCCCCCCAAGCTGAAAAAGAAGGCGGACCAATCAGGCAATATTGGAGAGATCTCGACGCACCAAAGGTGCGTGGTATTCATGCAATGCACCAAGACCTTGCTAACTCCACGCTGTATCATCGGCCCCGACAGGCGCTCTCGGACGTTGTCGAGTCCATAATCGGTGCCACGTTCATCTCGGACAATTTCTCTCAAGCCGGCGTCGAAGCCATCTTTGACAACTTGCTCCAGCCCTTTTACGAGAAGTATACTCCCCCTTAAGCTTCACATCCACATCCTGGAAGCTTGCAGTCACGCCACCATCAGGTGCGGCATAACGAAGCGATAGCACCCGTGGTTTGAGTGTACGCAATATGTGTTGTTAGACATGACGCTGAAGACTCTTGTCCATCCTGTATCTCATTAGAATTGGCCGTTTCCAAATATATGGGTCTACCCTGTTTCGAGGAAACCTATCAACTCGTTCCGACCAGAGGCAATGCCGAATTTCAGAGACTAGGAGATTCGAATTATATGCTTGCTATTGTGAAGAAACGGCATTCGGGTGATCTATGAATTTGGAGCCCTCAACAAGTGATTCACGCCTTTTCGCCCAAGTAGCTTTAAGCGGCTCCAGCTGACTTCCTCCTACATAGGGCATAATGGCTCAATAGCAGATCAGAGGGTGCAAATGAAATTACTCACAGCTGCCACCAAGATGCAGCGAAGGGGATGCTAAAGCCAGTTATGAGGAATGTAGCGACCTTCAAACCAAAAATTTTCTTGTTCTGTTGCGTAGGGAAGGCAAAGGGCAAGTGCTGAAGAAACTGTGTCTAAGTGGATGGGACCGGGGCACGAAAAAAAGGCATACGTGGTAGTGACCATGAACATCACGGACAGGAGCAGTAGTATGGAGAGAGCGTGCACGAGTAACAGCCTGGCGGGCTGAGGTACGGGCAAGGAGCGATAGCGACATGGCTGGAGGTGAACGTTGTTGGTTTGGTCTTTGGGGTCTCGATGTAACGCAACTTCGGGAGCCACCGGAATATGCCGCAGTTTTGTGCTCACGTGACACAATGGGATCCGTTATACTAAAATAAATCGGATGGATACACTGCGTATGCATACTAGCGAGTAACCCGCCTGCGTAAGCAGAATGGCCGTCAAAAGCACAGGTTGAAATGTTCGTAATGCATATGGTAAAAACACAGAAAGATTTTAATGCGTATCACCTTTTGTCCATAGTCGGATATCATAGACACTCAATGCATCATTGCATGATGCACAACTGATGCATAGTGCACAAGCATCCGGGGCTAGCTTGCATTATTTTCCCCATTTCCCCGATTTTTTGCTACTAGCGCCCTTCCACTAATAGCGCTTGTAAATATGACTCCTACCACTCATATTGGAGACCAGTGTCATCATCGTGGTGCACGGAGCTGAACATGAATGGATGTTACTTGAAGGGGAGTGTTTTGAAGAGAAATAAGCAATATCAGTTGTCCAGGCAAAACCGCTGGGTGACAAGACGGAGGGAAGACGGTTTGAATGAGGTCATCAGCAAGGAGATAATTCCGGGGCGTTTCCTCCGCCCCTCGGCCGAGAACAGCATTCCTTGGCGTGTCTCCATAACTGCCCCGTGGACATTTTCCGAAATTGCCCCTCGCAAGATACATGATATATCGTGATTCGTGACCACGTGCGCGACACTTGTCTTTCAGGCTCGTTAAGGGGCTCAAGCGTTCATGAAGTATTTGGTGGCGTCGCGTTTGCCACGGATGGGAGCGTCTGTGCTCACATGCTTGGTCCGATGCTTCTTAAGCTCTCAGGCTCTTGGCTCCCCTCGCAACCTCTCTTCCTCAAGAATGTCCCTCACTGCTACTATCACAATCCCCGCATCCGGCAGGCAGATTTCTGTCCCTACCGGACTCTTCATCAACAATGAGTTTGTTCCTTCGGTCGAATCTGAGCCGGATAAGATAACGTATGGTCTTATGTGCTAGATCTTAATCCACGACTATGTCTGATATCGGACCTAGAGCCATCAATCCTACAACAGAAGAAGTCATTTGCTCTGTCGTCTCCGGTATTTGCAACATGCATCAAGCACAGCCATCTCATATATAATTCCACCTAGCATCCCCCAGGGACATCGACCGTGCCGTTGAAGCGGCTCGAAATGCCTTTAGAACCACTTGGGGCAAGAACGTCACTGGTTTCGAAAGAGCCCGGCTCATCAATAAACTTGCTGATCTGATTGAGCGCGATGCGCAGGAGCTCGCCGAGTTAGAATCTCTTAACAATGGCAAACCTGTCAAAATCGCAAGGTATGTTATTCATGGCCGCTGACCATTACCAATCCACCGAAATTTTCCAGGGACTTTGATATCGGCGATAGTGTCCAATGTCTCCGCTATTACGCTGGCTGGGCTGACAAGATTATCGGACAGGTGTGTGGCCTCTGCAATAATCAAGAGATGAAACGCATATTCTTACGCGTTGCCATCGTGTAATCCCGCCGGATCGACATTCCTCACCAGACACTCGAAGTTGATAATCAAACTAAATTGGCCTTCACTCGTCACGACCCGATTGGCGTCTGTGGACAGATGTGAGTAAATCAGTTCGTTAGGAGATAACTTGATTTGAGGCATCCTCTTAAGTATCCCATGGAATTATCCCATCAACATGTGGTCTGTCAATGGCTGTCCCTCCCAACCGATACTATTCCTCATAGGTTGATGTATTAGGGCCTGGAAAGTCGCACCCGCCCTCGCAGTGGGTTGTACAATTGTCATGAAACCATCGGAACTGACGCCCCTAACCGCTCTGGTACGGTAATCGTAACAAGTTGGATAATATCTCCTGATTATTATACAGAAACTGTCTGAACTTGTGAGAGAGGCAGAGTAGGTGAAGAATACACAGTTGCACAGGTGTCTAATGCATCCCGGACACTTAGGTTCCCGGCTGGTGTTATCAATACGGTCCCTTCCTATGGTCATATTGGGGGTGCCGCTCTGGCTGCACACCCTGACGTTGATAAAGTAGCCTTTACTGGATCTACCATCACTGGACGCAAGATCATGGAGGCGGCTGCGAAAAGCAACTTGAAAAAAGTAATCAAGTATCCGTCAATACTTCCCATGTAGTCGCTAAATAAAGGGCACGTTACAGGTATCATTGGAACTCGGCGGTAAATCGCCTCACTTGATTTTTGAATCCGCAGATCTGGAACAAGGTATGAAAGTGATCAATTGATCTTACAATAAACCCCTTTTCTTCTCCCGCTATCACTCCTTCGGAACGGCATACAATGTGGATCTGTCGCGCTCTCAACTGCATTGCAGTAGATTATTGCAGTGATCACTCCAGCGGGCTTGCGCGGCAATCAGCGTACAACGCATTCCACTGTCGGTCATTCGTGCAGTTTCTCGCGACTTGTTGCTTTGTTATCCTGTTGCTTGTTAGATGGGGATAGAACCTGCCACACAGCGGAGCACGGACTCAATTGAAGATATTTTTGCTTTGACATATTATGATTTCATACTTGACGTTTTGATTCGAATCCTTTTTGTTTGCCTTCACTAATGAATCTGCTGTAGCTGCCAGCTGGACTGCACTCGGTATCTGTTACAACACGGGGCAGGATTGTACAGCTGGCTCTCGTGTATACGTACAGGAGTCCGTCTACGACAAGTTTATTGACCTCCTTGTCGCCAAAGTCCAAGCTACAGTCATCGGTGATGGGTTTGATGAAAAATCCACAGGCGGTCCGGTGGTCAGTGCTTCAGTTATCGAGGCGTCGTTTGATTTGGCTACTTAATTGGAGCGTATGAAATAGGTATCGAAAGGTCAATATGATCGTGTATGGGGCTATATTGAGGCGGGCAAACAAGAGGGAGCAAAGCCCATTCTAGGTGGAGTCAAGCGAGCGGGGAAAGGTTTCTTCGTAGATCCAACAAGTACGTGTCCCATGGAGGGCTTTGTCTGTATAGATTTGACAGCCGTTACCAGTCTTCACGGAGATCCATCCCGATATGAAGATAGTATGTTGGTTTCCCATGATATATAAAACAGCCTGATGTTGATGAATCCAAAGGTCAAAGAAGAGGTATATCTGAGGTTAACTCTGTTTCGGAATCGCCACAGATCTGAGTTGGGGTCTGGCTTAGATATTCGGACCCGTCCTTTCAGTAGGCAGATTCAAGACGGAGGAAGAGGCGATTACTCTCGCAAATGAAACGAACTACGGTTTGGGTGCAGGGCTTCATTCCAGTAAGTGGGAGCATCTGTCCTGCTGCTAGTGCTCATAAACTCATTGTGTGCATCTTTGTACATATCGCGTAGATGACGCCAATCAATGCATGCGTGTTTCATCCGCCCTCGAGGCAGGTACCGTGAGTAAAACTATCATCTATGTTTCTGTGTACATTTACACAATCATTATGCCACTGGGATCGCGATTGATGAACTGACCATATGAGTACGGCTGTAGGTTTGGGTGAACCAGTACAACTTATTGAACAATAACGTACCATTTGGGGGCAAGAAACAGTCTGGGATTGGTGCGTCCTACGCCTTTATTGTGTCAAACCCTACGTCGGTGAAATGCACAACTCATATTCACTCATCCCCAGGCCGCGAACTTGGCAGTTACGCTTTAGAAGAATACACATCCGTGAAAGCCGTGCACTGGAACTTCGGTGAAAAAGTTGAATGGCCTTTGTGATTAATTACCTCGACGATTCATGTACCATCGTCCAATTGCCTGCACGGTTTAATATCAATGTCTTCTGAACGCCTTCTGGAGTGGAAGGACTTAATTAAACCTCAGGTCTGGAACCGCCATGGGGTTGGCCCTGACTTGGGAATGGTTCCGCTCAGCAACTATAATTCCACGTTTCACGGCACCTGAAACCTGACACCTTGAGCAGATCTACGAACGGTCACGAATGCTGTGGGTGCCCACAAGGCCTCGGACTGGAAACATGCACAAAGCCAGAACCCCGGCCGCCCGCTGACAACCGAGACCAGGCTGATTGGTTACCACAGTGCGGCATTGATCTGATTATTGTGTTGAGCATAAGAATTTTTGCTCGTGCCCCCTTGCACCATTTTTTAGGTACTACCCTGAGATGACGTTTACGTGCGGGGTGTTGGTGGTTAGTCCAATTTCGACCATTTGTCAAGGTGGTAACCCATTCAGTTCTCGGAAGTTCGCGGGGGACCTTGTGAAGGCTTGGAGGGCGTGAGGCAGGCTTCTCGTTACTCACATAAGCTTCTGACAATTCTCAGTACCCTGTCGCTATTCGGATGGTTTATGGTAAGGATCGTCAAACCTGATCAATGACTCTGACCAACATTCCCAGCGACGAAAAGCTTATTTACTGAGGTGAGATTCGGAAGAACTGGAGCGCAACTCAATTACATTGTTCGTTTTAACAGCTACGGTACATCATCACAAAATACGGCCGATCGACACGAGAACGGTGGGCAGAGAAGATGGACAGCAAGGTGAACAAGAGCCGAAGATTAAGAAGTGTTGTATGGTAGATGGGCTATAACGGAGAGAGGGGGGTGTGTCAGGGTCCCCGCCAAGCGCCAGGCTCGGATGGGTATGCCAGGGCTATGTCATTAACGGGGGAACGAGTCGTAAAAATGACTAACGAGATGGATTACGGAAAGTTGAGTCATGGTCATCTTAATGGGAGGATTTGGAACGCTCACCTGTTATGAGAAGGGGGTCCGTTCGGAACGCTAGGATCCGGATATCCTGGAAGGCCAATTGGCTGCTGATTTGCTGGGTAGTATAGCTGGCGGGATCCGTGGGGATCGTGTGGCGCATGGTTGTAATACGTTGTGTGAGGGACCATGGGGCGGGGGTGTTGATCTTGGTTGTACGGTTGCTGCTGTACGTACGAGTGGTCGGGAGTCGGGGAGTACATGGGATACCGGGGCTGGTTTGGAGGGGATATTGGGGCCGTTCCTTGGCTACCGTAGAGAGCATTCGTATCCGGGGCCAAAGGGTACGCTGTATTATCCGGGTGCTGCCACTGAGTTGTAGAATGATTGTCGGCTGAGAAGGTACCCCCCTGTGATTGATAATCGGGAGCGCCTTGAATCACTTGATACCTCGGTTGTTGTAGAGGATAATAAGAAATGCTAATAGACGAGAAAAAAAATACGGGGTTCAGATAACTATCGAACCAGGCAGTGGATAGAAATGAGTACTTTGAAGGGATAGCTCTTCCCAGAGGGGGGGTGACCAGACAGTTGTTCGTGGTCTGGCTCTCGGACGAGGAGGTTGGGGGTGTCACTGGCTTCGGGAAAGCAGACACAACTGGCTGATTGTTGCCTTTGCGGTCTTCGGAGCCGTCTCGGCTGGGAGTCTTGGAGCCTCTGCTTTGGGGGCCTCTGCTTTGGGAGTTGTCTTCCGACACGGGCTTGAATTCACAAAATACCCTGTCGTGCTCGCACCGCTTGCACGGAGGTGTGCTGTCTGTATTCTCGCACTAAATGGGAAATTGATCAGGTGGTGTAGCTACGCGCGAGGCAGATGAGGACCTACCTTGAGTTTTCGGGAGCGACAATTTGTGCAAGCCATATCTGAGCGTTTCTTGGGCTTCTCAGTCCTGTCCGGGCGGGTAGACATAGCAGTGGACAGTATAACAAAGAGTAGTCGGATGGTACCTGAAGAAATAAAACTGGGGCTTGATCAGCATCCCTAGCAGTGTTTGATTGCAACTTATATAGCTGGTGGTGGGAAATGAACGAGGAGGAGTAATTGGACACCATCAAAAACAGGACAAAGTTGAAATCTGAGAGTTGAGATCTGAAAGTCGCCATATCTGCGAATGCGACGTTTCAATTCTTGACACGTGAATAGAGCATGCATTCGAGGTATCTTACACCGCAGTAATGCACCGTCTTGGGTAAACAGACGCTCGAGTGACAAGACACAAGTTGCCGAAGAGGCTCGTAGCACAACAGAGGCCGTGCCGTCACCGGGTCTCCAAGTGATACGTTGGATCAAGTCGACATTTAAAATTTTTTTCAGAGGCGCGCTGAAGGGAGAGGACCACTGAGTCACTGATTAAAAGCAGCTAGTTTGCGAAGGGAACCGGATCGGTTTGGTGTGGATCTGAGATGGGGGGACTGATTGATTCGGACTGAAAAGATAGCTTTACATCAACTCATCATCCGCGTGCGACATGAGAGCCGTGGACTACTTAACACTTCCCCGCTAGGCATCTTGCGTACTCTTGTTTGTGTGTTGGTGTTGACTCTGCGAATTAATAGTAACTGTCCAGCGTCGGCGTTGGTACTCTGAAACTTCCACAAGTGATGGTTCCTCAGTGTCCTGAAGATGGTAATTAGTCTTGTCTTGAAGCTGTTCTCCAGAATACAGGGGGAAATACAAGTGTCAATACACGATACACGCGGCTATGAATTACAATGCAAGATAATCTCGAACCTCCTCTTCACTGAGTTTTCTGAATGTTGGCTTCGGACGGACGTTGGGACCAATGGCGCTTTCCTCCAGCTCTTCTGATGTTGGTACCGTTACCACACCAATTTCAATAGTCTTCTCGGTCATTTGCCCCTCGAACCCTTCTTTCAGCGTTAATAAGGCGGTGTGGATAGCGTCCTCCAGGCTGATGTCGTCGTTGTATCTAAGAATGGACATGGTTGAGCAGTGGCAGTAGCCCAGGAATTTGGCCTCTCACCTCTTCTCCAAAAACGTCTTCGCATTGATCATGTTTTTGCCAATGGCACTGGCCTTCCACGCCCAAAAAGACCCTGACGGGTCCACCTGATACAATGAAGGACCGCGATTGATATCCCACCCAGCGACAAGCAAGGACACGCCGTAAGGTCGAACACCACTAAAGCAGCAAATGAATAACAGCGCTTGCTCAGGGATGAGTTCCACCTACCCAGATTGTGTTGCCTGCTGCATCACATTCGCAATTTCCTGAGTCAGGACCCGTGTTGGCGGATACTCATTGTAAATTTTCCAGTAGGCTTGGGCGCTTTTGCGAGCTTTAGTTACCAATACTCTGAAGTCAGGGCCCATTCCAGAGTACACGATGCCGATGTTGGGGCAGATTACCGCCACCTTATCCACAACAGAATCATCAATGAGGATGGAAGAGGTCTTCTTCTCAGTGGCAATCACAATGCCATTAGATGCTGGTGGTATGATCAGTGCGTGGACCCAATGCCTAACGGAAAACACGCACCTTTAATTCCAAGACTTGTTGTTCCCTGCGAGACCGCAGCTAGAGCGTGCTCAATCTGAACCAACTTTCCGCTAGGCGAGAATACGGTAAGAGAGTAACTTATGCTCAGATCAGCAAACGTTATCTCATAGCAGATGATGCCTAAGATACCTGTATGCACCACCGTCTGCGTTGGCCATGGGATGAAAGACTAAATGAAAGTAGGGATATTAGCGCATGACGCGTACTCGCTCATACACTTGTTTGTGCATGTTGTAGCATTTGTCGCGAGTCGCGTGCACTTGATCTCCGATCTCCTCTTCCGCTTTTGACCATTCCTTCGACAGGGGTCAGATAAAACGGCCAGACGTGGCGCGTCGCGTCAGGTGAAAATTTCAAGGCGACGCCTGACAACGAGGCATCCACATTTCCGGAACCAGACTCATCAGTCTAAGATCCGGATAAAATCGATATAATTACAACATATTTCACGTTCATTGAAACGGTTACATATGCATAATCAAACAAACCCTACAAATCTCATCCCTGCATCGACTCCACGATACGAACAAAGATCGAGACGATAGTTTGCGAATTTTAGACCTTGAGGGGTGTGGTCCTGAGGTAAGGCTGATAATGAATGGTCAGCTGCTATTCCAGAGATGGAGCCTAATAACACTTGCCTTGTGCACTGTGTGTTCAGGGAAGAGGGTCTTCGCCTCCTCGTTCGAGACGGTGGGATGAACAATGACATCATCACCCTTCTTCCAATTCACGGGGGTAGTGATGCGGTGTTTGTCACCCAACTGCAAGGCTAGAGTGTTGAATTGGTTTAGTATCCGGCGTTTCAAGTTTCATTGGCAGATGCCTACAATCAATGACACTACATTCATTCAAGTCAGCGGCATCCACAGGCGAGTTAAAGCTGCACACGTACCGGATGATTTCGTCGAAGTTGCGACCGGTGGAGGCGGGGTAGGCGATGGTCAAGCGGATGACCTTCTTAGGATCAATGACGAAGACAGTGCGGATCTATCGAGTCTTAGACAACATAGTTACTGGACAAAGGTGATTCGGAGGCTCACGGTGAAAGGGAGACCTTTGGCATCCCTATTAGTAGCGTCCTGCTCATCCAACATGTCGTAGAGAGTAGAAATCTTCCTGTCAGGATCGGCAATCTGTGAAGTGATCAATTTAAGTACCCGCGAACATACAAATCTGTACGTGGCGCTTACAATGGGGAACTGGACGTCGGTAGGACCGAACTTGGAACCGTATTCGTTGATATCCTGCACCCATTTGTGGTGATCTTCAAGGCCATTGGCAGAGATGCCGATGACTTTGACACCGCGTGCCTCGAAATCGGGAGCGCGACGAGCGACCTCACCGAGTTCAGTAGTACAGACAGGAGTGAAATCCCCAGGGTGAGAGAACAAAACGGCCTAGGCTATAATTAGGGTTCGAAGCCCTGAAACTCATATACATCATATACCTACCCAGGAGTCACCAATCCACTCGTGGAACCTGATGGTTCCAGCAGTAGTCTGAGCCTCAAAGTCGGGGGCAATGCTACCAAGGCGAAGGGAGGGCATGACTATGCGTACTAAGAGTGAAAGAAAGGGATTGATGGTAACAATTGAGTGGACGAGCTGGCTAAAATAGGTCTCTATCGAGTTGTAAATGAATCGCGTCTTTGGTTCACACGCTCTTTTGAGTCTTGCATTCGCTTGCGTTCGCATTGCGTGCTTTCATTGTCCCTCACCAACAACTGGAAGATCGAAAATTGGGCTAATTACAGGCACAGAATCAATGCCGCGCCTGTCCGGATTACCATAATCACCAGGAATAAACAGCTACTATGCGATTTAGACCGACCAAGGACTTCAGTAGTACGCAACTGCATGGAGGAGGCTGTGCGGGTGTTTCTCCTGTTGGACTTGGAGAATCTTATCGATGTTCTCATCAAGGTCTTCAGCTGCTTCGATCTTTACCGATAATGTCATTCCTGGGACATGTGATCCCCAAAGTTGATGAAACTTACCGCCGCTGCCAAATCTAACATGGCTTTGCCTGCGATCAATGCTTCTTCATGATTGTCTTTAATTTCCATGTTTATGACATGAACAGGCTTGTTGAAATCTCCCCCGCGAGACAAAAGGTCTACAAGGGACAAGATTAGTCGGGCTTGGTTGACGTACATGTATCATCAAACTTCACCGTCACAAACAGCATCGAAACATCGTTCTTCGCAGGTGATGACCACATCGGCAATGGTCCTGTTCTCCTGCCATCTTTCTGGGGCTAATTTGATGCGGCGATTTCTATCAAGCATCTGGAGAAGTCCGTTGGCGGTGTAACTGGGTTCCGGACGTGAGATGTCGCTGGGGAAACAAGACCAAGAGACTTCACTCACAGTCGAGGATCCTTTACGCTCAACTCCTCATAGATAGTATTATAAGGCGTTCCAAAGGGATAGATGTTGGGTTTGTCTATTGAAGGACCAGGTAACCGTACAGCTGAGCCGGTACCGGATGAAATAACCCGGTACCCTGCCTTACTTGACAGATCCCCTGATATTCAGGAAGAAGAACCTCGCAACGGGATATCACTTACGACAAGACATGATGACCTTCCATTGAGCGGTTCTTGGCGAGAGAACAGAAGTCAGTTTGCAACTCAACTTAAGAATCGTCTAGACTGACCTGATTGCTTGCACATACGACACAAAACAGAGGGCGAGGCTTAAACACAGGCACCGGCGCAGGACGCTCCAGGCTGTCAATCTCTTCAGCATTCTCAGGTTGTGGTGGGGTATTCGCTGGATGGGGCTGCGGCTCTATTTGTGACGAAGGTTCCCCTGTGTCCATCTGGGAACTTCCAGCTATGGGGAATTGCGGCTGTGAAGGAGCATTTCCTTGCATGCGTTGTAGTCGTGGATCAGCGCGTGCAAGTCGTGGGTCGCGAGCTCGTCGAGGATCCATCCGAGGCAAAAACTTAGGAGATTAAATGAGCAATGCAATTCAACGAGTTGCTAAGTATTGGATATGGAAAGGAAAGTAAACAAAAGCCTCAGCAGTATCCAGAACATTCAGTCTTCTCCACGACCCATCGTGCATCGTATGCCACAACGTAGACGGTTAAGGGATGGAGGGTCATTAAGATTCCACTCTGAATCATCACAGGCCGTGAGGGGGGAAGCTGAAAATCTCACCTAGTACAATAGAAAACGCGACTTTGGGGTATTTCAAAATGGATGGTATGAACAAGTGGTCAAGCTGAGGTCGCCGATCCGTCAAACCCGATGATCAAACAAGGACAAACAAGCCGAAGCGCGGAGACACTTCGCGAATGTTCAAGACGCTGGATCTATATACCTGTTATTTCAGATGACTTCAATTCTCCCGCACAAAGTACTGCAATTGTTTGAGATTCCTCTGTACTGACAGTGTAAGTAATCAACCGCGATGGCGCGAGACTGAATGCTTACCCTATACCCACATCCATCAGCTCTGCCTGGATCCTCCTGCCCGTCCTCATTTGTCATGCAATTAGGATGCAACGGCCAGTCGAACAACCAGCCTCGGAACGTCCAATATCCCCACGAACTGGCTGATCTAGAGCCTATCTATGCCGAAATACGCTCTCATGAGTCAGCCATCTCAATCATTGATCAGGAGATAGGCGAGCTCATGCGCAGCATCCGCCAGCTGCAGATCAAGAAATGGGAGCATGACGAGGGTATAAGACGCTGCAAAGGCCTAATTACCCTCGCACGGCGTCTTCCTTATGAGGTCCTGGCCAATATCTTCGAAATATGCGTCCAAGACGGATACACACGAACACCTGTTGTCGTTTCACATGTATGCTCGCAATGGCGAAAGGCTGCGAGTATTCCAAGCATTTGGTCCCACATTTACGTTGATTTTGATGGTCGCGATCCTTGCGGCAGGACAAGATTTTGGCTTGAAAAGGCCAAAAATAGCTACCTTCGCATAACATTGGAGATGCCACAGGAACAGTCCAAAATTCCAGAAGTTATGTGCCTATTATTGGAGAAGAGGTTACAATGGCAGTGCCTCGCGATTAATTCAGCTACTCTTGCCAATGTCAACCGTGCCTTGACCATGTGTATGGGATCGTTCCCTGAACTCCGCGCGTTCTATGTTTCCGTACAGCAAGAGTTTGATGACAGTGATGATCAGACTGAAGAGGATGGGACTCGGGAACTTGTTGGCCTTCGAGCCGCCTTCCTGGAAGCCCCCAAGCTCTCAACGATTCGCATCACCAGGAATATCCTCCCTGCTCCAAACATCCTTCCCTCTTCAATCACGAATTTGTCACTGGTTCTCCCATCCCGTCATTTCACTTTTAGTCTATCGGTTGCCTCTGTTCTTCGAATTCTGGAGGAGCTTCACAACCTTGAAGTCTTCTCTATAATTCTTCTGGCGGATCAGGCGCGCCACTTTGAGCCAGACGGCGATCTCGGGCATCTCGTCGGCTTGCCCCACCTGGTCTCCCTCACACTCACTGGTCATCCAGACATAAACAACCTCCTCCCACACTTGATTGCACCGCGCCTCAAAAGTCTACATCTCCGGTCGTCGGACGATCTGGTGGGCACGCCTGATGAAGGAACAGGCCGGTGTTTACTCCAGTTCTTAGAACGGGCATCACCACCCATTGAAGAATTGGAGCTTCGTGATGCTGACATTCCAGAACCGTACTTTGCTCAATGCTTTGCCCGGATGAACCGGTTGAAGATGCTCCTGTTACATGAGAGCGAAATTTCGGACCGTGTATTGGCGGAGTTGTTTGGGCCTTATGGGCTTTGCCCTTCCCTTTCCATTCTCGACATGCGCTGGTGTGGGCACTTCAGAGGTCGAACCCTAGTTGACCTGGTGCGGAGTCGCGTCCAGTCCCTGACTCCTGATGCTTCTCTGCCAGCCGTAGATGCGGTTCGATCGGTCTGTGCTCCCATCTCCAAAGTCACCGTCATCCATTGTTCCTTTGTGCAAAAGCGGGATATCGCGGATCTGGCCAAACTGACACTTTGTCAGGTCGTTATTGTAGACGCAGACGATTACTGCCGTAAGTATTCCGCGCCGATGACTTTAGTTCGATTCAGAATAACCTTTTCCCCGAAGGCACTGCGGGCTGCTGTGTGAACGACAGATATCGTAAACGGCTCGCAATGGAGGGGATTGGACGAACCGGGAGACTCATCCTTTAGTGGTGGCATAGCCTCCTTGACCTTGTGGTAGAATAACTGGGCTGGAGCCAATCGCCATTGCGCCTAAATTCAAGGGTTCTGTCAAATCGCGAGCGTCACGGACTGTCGACGAACTTCTTGATCTTTTTGGGCAACTAATCACTGAGCCCGAAGACGCTTGCCTCCGCAACGTGTGTGTGAAACGGCCGCGCCGTTCCTAAGGGTTCACCATGCATTTCATTAGACTGCGAAGGCATTCACCAGATCCTCTTCGCCGATGGACTAACGGTCATCGCGTCGATAGAAAGGCCGTACGTTCTGTTCATAAGCTTTCCACGTTGGTAATCTAACCATTCTGGATTTAACAAAAAAAGCAAGCTTGATGAACGCCATGTCTTCACCTTCTTCCACCTAGATCTTCTTTTATTGGAACTTCTGAGCAAATAAGGTAAACGCCCTCTACCGGGATCCGTCTGACACATGGCTGTGAACAAAGATGCTGACATAGAGGCATGCCACCTTACGAGCTTGTTTCGGGCTGCAATTGTTCTGTCCTCGGAAAATAGTGATAATGGTGATAATTGAGTCCAAGAAGCTCGAGGCAGTGGGTCTCCGTGATCGCAATGTCCGGGCGGCAAGTATTGGCGACACGATACGACGCATCACAGGACGAAAAGACACCATGTCTCGTCAGACCCCACTTGTGACTGAAAGCTATTGAGTGACTGGCCAAGGGCAACTTCTTCGTGATCTCATCTGCGCAGTGGTAGCCACAACGTGTCTGTTCCAATATTATTAGGCTGCGTTCTATTCAGTTTTAGCGAAGTGACAACGAATGGTCCAAATTATGAACGACGGGGAACATGCGTAGGTGATGAAACGATATGGTCTACAGGTAAGTATAACTATCAAGAACTATAATTAGGCTTGGTAGGTACAAAGAACTGGGTCTTTTGGGGAGTAGGAGCGCCACTCAAACACGTAGATCAAAGTGTCCAGGATTTTTTTTAATACCCAAAACGGTTTTGTTGATTGTAAGTTGCATTTTATGGCGATCGGTGGTGGAAGTACACCGACCACCTCAAACTAGCACTACTTTGTCTCCCACTCTATGATAGTCCACTCCGCATAGGGTTTAATGTGGTCATTAGATGCGTAGATATGCATCTGGCATCGAGAATCGAACGGCAGTGGACCAAGGCACATGGTGGTTGCAATTCAAAAAAGGATGAAAAATCGCAAGCTATAAACAGATTCGGCGGAATGTCGGCGGGCGGGCGGCATGTACCGGTGCCAATTTGTGCTTGTTGGTCCTGGGGGCCACGTTAGCTTTGGGGAAGCGTGGTAACTTGTTCCCAAAAGTAGGAAACGGCACTTGGCTAATGTGCCGACGAGTTCAGGGTGGTGACGACGGCTTTACTAACGGGAACAGCACCCACGCACATTCTCAGAGTACTCTGCTTGTCTCTTTAGTTGCTCTCTGCTCCATCTGAACAGAAAACATGCCGTTTTACGACCGCACGAACGAATTTCGTAATGTTGTGGAGGAGAAATGGGCTGCAATTCCGGAGGCCAAACGACGGCAGTACTCGAGACCTAGACATGACATCGAACCAGATGCTCAAGCAGGGATGGGAAAGGAATACCTCGCTGAGGCGTATAAGATCGTTCGTACTTCTCATGACCTGTTAGTTCAAAGACCTCAACTGATCCACTAAACCAACCCTCCAAACTAGTTGCACCATATTAATGCCCTTGCACGAATGCTTGCTAACGTCCGGAAGCCATATCTCAACGTTGACTCACGGAACACCCCACTCTCTCGACAAGGTTCAAGGAACATAGACCTGAACGACGAGAATGGGGAAATCGCTTGGTCGTCAATACGCTACCTTACGAACGAGGAGAGGGACCAAATCGACCTTCAAGCCCGTGTTATTCTTACAAAATGCGCCGACCGTGTCAAAGAAATGGAAGCTCTTGAGAAAAGTTCGTACCCCATCAGACCAATGTCGTTACGCCTTTATTCGGGTGTTCATTGATAACTCATCGTGATCCCAGAACGTAGTGAACTCGCCTCGAGCAAAACGAACCCTCTTGCGCGTCTCCTTCCAGCTCGTCTCCGGCCTGAAGACGATTCCATAATCGCCTCGGAGTTTATTGCTGCGCACCACTCGGGCATAACATGGTACCTCAGTCGACGACTCGCTGAGCTTAGTCAAACTCAAAAAGAGCTCCAAGAAGAACGTGTCAAGCGTCAGCTTGAACGCGCGCGCACGCTCGGTTCAAACGCGACTCGTGAAGCACAGTATTTCAATTTCGGGTCGGGCTCGACTAATTCTGCCGCTGTGTCTCCGCTCGGTCATGAAACGGTGGGCTCTTCGAGATCAAGATCGGAGAGTAGTAGCGAGGGAAGTGGGGGTTGGGTCGGCGTTGCCGCATCAAACTTATTTGCGGCAACTCTTGGTGTCGGCGGGGCTGGGTCATCTGGGACACCCCCGAGCCAAAAAGGGTCGTTGCCATCCTATGAACCATCAATGATTTCGGATGACGAGGATGACGAGGACATCGAACTCACGCAATCGCAAATATTGCAATTCGAAAACGAAAACGCAAACATGTTACGTGCCGTGCAAGATAATTTAGAATCAGTGCAGCAGGCCGAAGCCCGATTGATGGATATCAGTGCATTGCAAATGGAGCTCGTCAACCACTTGACAAGACAAACAGAGTTGACGGAGAAGCTTTATGATGATGCGATTGCCACAACCTCTATGGTAGAGAAGGGCAATCGTGAAATCAAGGAAGCAAAGAGACGAGCCAAGGATAGTCGCCTCTTCCTTCTTGTCTTTCTCTTGGGAGCTAGTTTCAGTCTGTTATTCCTACACTATTATTAACTTTGATTCTGACCGGCTCAGGAGACGCATTGTATATCTATTACTTATCACACATTATATATTTACAGACAGTAAGCATTCTATACCCGTAGATCGTCTAATTAGAACAAGTTAGTCACCCTAGTGTGAATATGAAAGGTCCGAACGATATTCTATGAATGGCTGTTATCTGAGCCCAGCAGGGGGGCTTCCTCATCGAATTCCTCTATCGCTTCCGCAGCGAGTTCGTCGACCTCGGGAGGGAACCCTTCGAGCCTTCGGATATGACCTTGCACCAGCGTGTAAATCAACCTTACGGACATGAGTGAGTACCAAATGAATATAAACAATTTCCCGATAGCTTACCAACTCGTGAAGATAGCAATGAGTACGCCACCGCCAACAAGGAGAACATTAAGCACTTTTGTGTCTGGGGAAATCATATTAAGTTCGGGCAGGATATATACGTTCAATGAAAAACTTACGCGTATCCATTCGGTCTCTTTGATCACCGTCCGAAAGTGCCGCCATGCGAGAGCCGATGAAGGTGTGCAATGCGAGTTTAGGAAAAATGAAGAAGGTTGCGAACACGAACTGCCAGAGCGATACGGCTTCGATTGACTATCACAAGACTTCAGTATCATTCGCCATGGACCTGGTGTGCACGCAGTCTGCTTACGGCGAATAATGAATTAGAATAAACCCAAGGAGGGAAAGGTGATACTCGGATGAGAACAATCAAAGGTAAGCCTTTAGCTTTCTGGGGTTAACAAACTCGTCAGCATGTGAAACAGATGTTATTAAAGTGTGAACGTGTGAGCTCACAACAACTGATTCCAACGCCTGCCATTTCTCGTTGTGCGCAGACCATTGGCGTATCCGTTCGCTGAAGAGATATCGTAGAGCCACGAACGCGGCTGCAGAGCCCACCACAGATGCAATGGCGGAAATGAAGAAGCCCTTCATTCCATAGGCGAACCCGCAGAGGGTAGTGAGAGTAGTATGGCCAACGAGTGGTGGAAACGACACCAAAACTGTGGTGTTGAGTGAGCCTGGTCGATGCAAGCTCGGAGCCAAGGAACCCGACTCACGCATTGTAAATCCGAGAGCTAGCCATCCGTAACGCGTTTCTGCAAGCTCTTTGGCTTTGTCGTAAAGATATTGCGCGATGCGGGCAGGTGTGACAATGACAATGAAAGCCCCTGGGGACCAAGTCAACTATAGCTCGCATCAGAGAAAAGCCATATACCTAGGCATATGTAGAACAGGATGACGAGCCAAATGAAGAGCTGTTGAAGGGGTCCAGTGTCAATGACGAGTATGGTATACAAAACGGGAAGTGCGCCAGATCACGACAGACCTTCCCAAAGATATGTAGCTTCTGGTACCATTTCAACGCGCATCTGAGGTAATGTTTAAAGATTGGAATGACGCCTCTGGGGCTAATTGCTGACATTGTGCCCGGAGGTGGTGGAGAGGAAGGAAGAAGGGTCAAGTGAATGGCAGAAGTCATCGTTTCGGTCAACCATCCGTCCAGTTTCGGGCGCACTGCCGTTCCTGGCCTCCCTTTCGGATGGTGGCGGTGCACCGGTCCCGTTCCCAAAATAGACTCCTGAACATTTTGCTTCGCTTTTGCTTTCATGGAGAAATTCAGTGCATACCGAGTGAGTTCTTATCTAGTAGCTTATGAACAATCGCTGAACCAGCACGAGATAGGACCCAGGCACTGGAATTCAGGTATCTACAATGATCTCTACACACACATGCAACGTTTAACAACGCGACGCCAGCCTTTTTTGGTCCCTGTACCACCAGCCAGTACATCTGGTCCACTCCAGACGACCATTTATGCACTAGGATATGTCCTCAGTGTGTTTCGCACAGTCGCAATTACTGCAATTGTCCTCCTCTACGTCCTCTTGGTTGAATTTCTTTCCCTGGTCCTCGTATGTCACCACTCTCCTTTGGCAAGTGTGTGTAGTCATTGACATCATGGCAGATCCCGATACCACCTCTATACCATACATTCACGCACCTCCTTACCTTCATCCTCGGGAAACTGACCCTCTGGCTTTTGGGCATCTACTGGATATCAGTCGAGAAGGTCACAAGGAAACGAACGTACGCAACCACGCCAACATTCATAACCCTCGTCGCTCACCTAAACTGGGTACCAGTAATCGCAATGCGCAGAGAGCAGAACCATGGAATCCTTCTGCTGGGGACATTATCATATCAAATTGGGTATCCTGGATAGAGATACTCTGGCTTGCAATCCAGTGCGTTGCCGTACGCCACGCACACAGACGCCATTCTGATAGCACATTGCAACAGGTGCAACCCAGTCTTTGTCCTTCCAGTGCCCGAATCCATCCCTCAATTTGAGAAAATGACACGCGCATCGACACCCATGACAAACAGACCTGGAAGGGCAACAGGAACAGGTTCTGCCAATATCCAAACTCAGAAACATTCAGCGGTCTCTCCTGTTCCCATCAAAGGATTCAAAAAAGTATCCCTCCTGCGGATGATATGCCTCACAGGCCATATTCCTCCATACTTCAAAGACAGTGCTGGCGTTCGCTCTATTGAAGAAATCCGCAAGTCGGCAGGGAGACCTATAGTCGTATTTCCCGAATGCACGACGAGTAACGGGCGTGGACTTCTCCGTTTTGCCAATGTGTTCAATCAGGACGTTCCAGTTATAGGCTATCAGGTTTTCATCATGTGTGTTCGGTGAGTGCTCCGATGGTTGATCTTGGCTCATTTTAAGACACCGGCTTCTAGATATGACCCTCCCACACCCTACACCCCGACCTTGACCCGCCCAGTCGCCACTCCCGGACCAATTTTTCTCAATCCACTTTTTCACATCATCAAACTCACCAGTTCCTTCGTTCCTCTTGCCGTTTCCATCCGCCTCTTGGCGCCTTCAGAATCCCCTGGCTCTCAGCTCTTTGTCGCAAGTGACTACGTCAGAGGAACTCCTGGAGAAGACCAACTAGCAGAGGCAAGCGCGAACCTTATTTCTCAGATTGGCAGACTAAAAAGGACGGGTATGGGTTGGGAGGACAAAGCGAGCTTCTTCTATTACCGGAATCTGAAGCTTGAGTAGGCGAACCCTACAAATGCAAAAGAGGTTCATACCCTTATCAACTCAAATGTGCTGCCAGTACATATATAGACGGATTGTAAAGCTGCCGCAACTTCCTTCTATCTAACCAGAATACATCCGAGTTACCCAAATTCTGACTCTTTACATACCTCAACAATTCTCTCGGGTACCTCAGAGATCTACAACTTAGCTTGGATCTAGGAATGATTGATCAGCAAATCAATAACGGTCGTGAGGTATGAAACAGGGTAGCAACTCACTTTCAACTTTTGCAACCCTTGACGTAAATCTGCCTTCAAATCCTGTGTAAAGAAACGTCAGAAAGTGAACCGCTCAAATGTTCATAAATGTCTAACCTCCAATTCTTCGACCCCGACGCTCAAGCGAACAATACTAGGGTTTGCCCCTGGATCGCTGCCTAACCTGTGCTCCGCGAGCGACTCAACTCCACCAAGGCTCGTTGCAGGCTGAATCGTGAACCGAAATCAGGCGAGATCGAATCACTTCTGCAAGTTGCGTACCACGAAATACTTCAGTAAATGCGGGAACCGTGAGGCTAATTCAGTGGTCGCAAACTAATACAAGATGAATGTCAGCTCAGCTGACCTTTCTTCATGTGATAGCACCACTGACCTCGACAGAAAATGTTGGGTTAAACCCTCCAGGCATTTGGTTTCGGGGATTGAAACCGCGTGCATCAGTCCCCTGAAGAGAAGAGTGCCAGACCCTTGTAACAAGACCTCCTGGTATACCGTCAAAAGTTTGACCTTTCGGTGTCTTTGAGATAGATTGCAACCACTTGGCAAGAGCGGTTGCGGTTTCAGATTGACGGGGCACACGGAGGTGCAAGGTCCTGAGGGAGCGCAGGAGGAGCCAGGCTTCCAACGAGCCCATAGGGCTACCCATGTACGTGCGATCGTGGTGCAACTAAACCGTGCCGGAGTATGAGCTATCGGTGGACAAGGAGAACAAAATTGGCTTCACCTCTTTCCATTCGTCAGCAGTCTTGACAACGAGCACCCCGCAGAGCAGATCGGAATGGCCACCGAAGTACTTCGTGCCTTTGTCCGTTCGTTTCAACGACTGTCCTCTGATATTTCATTTTACTTACCTGAATGCATAACACTAAATTCGTATCGTCGGTTTAAGTACATATATGCTATGTAATGAGCAACGTACCAATCCGCACCAAACTGGAACGGATCCTGAAGAGGGGGTGGAGCGAAGGTCGAATCTACGACCAGCTTTCCGCCAACTTTGTGGATCTATGCATTGGGACCAGCTCAGCTACTCCAATGAGTTTTATATTAGAATGTCCATGCACCTTGTCAGCATAGTACTGGATATCTCTGAATTCATGAAAGGCATAAGTTTCGATCGATTCGAGAGCGACGCCAAATGAACTGACCTCGCCTCTCCATAGGGATTGATTGGTGTCTCAAGCCAGCAAAGATCCCCTGGTTTGAACTCAGCATCAAGATCGATAATTTCGACCTCAGGTCGTGACCTCCTATAGATCGCGATGCTAGCGTGGCAACCGTGGTAGCCCTCGCGAACTGCAATACGCTTGGGTTGATAATGAACCATAGCCTTTCGAACGATCGAATTTTCAACCTTTACTGGAATCTAAGTCCAAATAAAGACGCCACGCACAGCAAATACAGCATTTAGGCCAGATGAATAGGTTAATGCATGGCCATTCTGTAGGTACACGAAACCCTGTTATCGAGCGAACACATTTCCGAAACTCGGATTGGAAACGCACCAGTATCTTGCCCAGGATATGTTCCGCGCGGCTAGAAGCCTCTTGTGTGTACCTAGAGTACATGTGTCTCTCAGGCTTCTGCATGTCAATCTGGGCGTAAGGCTTGACATCTTCTTCAGGATGGGGATTTCTGAACGCTGCATAGAACGATGGTTAATGTACATGTCCACTAATGGGGGGCGCCTTTGGAAGTGACAGAAAGGCCAAAAACTGAGAGGACTCACTGGTCGACACCGAGATCGACGGTGCTACGGCCCCGCCCGCTCCCTTGAAATAAGGAACTCCGCTATCTCCGTGAATGAGATCCGTTCCGCTTAGCTGCCCATCTTTCTTAGACGCCATCTGAGGAGAGTTATCTATCTAGCGTAAAGCGCTAAAGGGATGTAGCTGTGTGATCTTTGCTGCCGTAGGAAGGGAAGACAAGACCACGGAGTTCAAATGTTGGCACCCGAGCGACATAAAAGCAATGAGTCATGGGTTGTCATGCCCCCTGGACCACGAGGCCTTCGGCATGCCCTAAACTCAGTCGGACCGTGTAGGAGAGTGCAGGGGTGGTCCTCATAGTCACATTCGTACAAGGTACCACGCCTTCCGGCTCGATCATACAGATCCTCACGCTTTACGACGTTACAGATATACATATACATTATACGGCCAGATTTTCCACTATATAACATACCTAAGTAACAGATGGACGCGTCAAAAATTATAACAAATACAAGGCGGCAAACTAGAATGAGTATAAATATACAACATATCACGTATTATTTCTTCATCGAAACGCAACTTGAGAAGGAATCCGGTTCCCGACAGAAGCTGCACTCGTGCTCCCGCTATTATAGGTCTGACTCGAAGCATAAGTATTCGGGTCCATCAGACCCGACTCACGCATGAATGACATCCATTGTTCATCCATTCCGGATTCGCCGGAAACCATCATTCCCATGTCCATCAGCTGGGTATTCTCTGGTGAGTCAGATTTTACGTCTGATGCCAGGACATTAACTACGGATTGTTGTGATCCAGAGGAACCTGAAGCCACAGGCATCGACGCGATAAACTCGGGAGGTGGTTGTTGATAGGCACTAGGAACGGACAAGACTTCCTGTGGCATAGACGGACCCGGTTGTTGCCAGTTCGACCATGTATTTGGGTAGGTATTAGAAACATCTTCCTGCATCGGCGCCGATTGCGAGGCGTATGTAGCATCTGCAGTGTGCATCTGGGGTGTATTCACGTCTGAGGTAGTTCCTGGTAACGCATATTGGTGACTTACCGGTGGTGATGTCGGGTTAGACGGAGGCTGTGGAAATGCGGAGAGATACTCTACGAGGGATGGGTGGACCTCGGGCAAACTTCCCTCTGTCGGAGTACACGACCCCCGCAAACTTTCGTGCTCGGTAGCGGGACTTGAAACGGTCGACCCGGAACTTGTAGAGGCGGGCGAAGACGTTGTCCTCTGCCTTCGTTTCTTGTTGGCAGACAAGAGTCGTGTCACCAGAATACGTGTCTGACCTCCAAATAACGCGAGCTCATCGTCTCCGTAGTCGGGTTTATTCAATGTGAGTGTGTTGCTGATAGGAGGATTGCCACTTCGGAATTGTGAGTATACCTGGAAGGCTTTTTGTCGCAATTTCTGGAGTATTGCCTGCAATAGGCCTGTTAACTAAATTCAATCGCACATATTTGTGAAATACCTACCGATCCACTACGTACTCTGCGGGAGTGGGTTGCACCCTTTTCGAATAAGTCGCAGGCTAACCCTAGCTCAATGAATGCACTAGGAGCCATGCTGGACGAGGGAGAGCGTGTCACAATGGAGCCGACAATAATCTACCAAAAAGATCAGACGTAAAGGAAGAGTGCCACCAATATGAGCGTACCGCTGCAGAGAAAACTATGCAATAAGTGAGTAGGGATCGGAGCTCTGAGAAATAAAGAGCTACGAACGATGCGTCCAGATACCCCACCATCTGCAGCATAACTCAGGAAAGCGATCAAAATGATTCAGGCTACTTTTAATGACGCCCGAAGCACATCGATATGCCGCCAAGAATGATGGTGCATACGGGCTTCTCAGGGGGTTAACCGGATGATCCAACATTGCCTGAGCGAACCAGCTCCTATGAATATACAGTAATGCTAACGAAATTCGTTAAGGGATTTCGTGTCAGCAAGAAAAAAACGTGGCACTTACTGACAGAACGGAATTGCCCAAGGATACAACCGCGCATGTAAACAGATGGAGTGAAGTGCTCTTCTTCGGGACTCATGAACACGTTCAAATGTGGAGGTAGCCTCTTTTCTCGGACCTTGCGATCAAGTTCGAGAATGGTTCTGTACTGCGGGGCCTCGGCCGTCAAAGTCTGCTCAAGTACGGCCGATATAATGTCCTTGCAGAACTCATACTTCCAGCGATAGTCTGCCCGGACATCAGTTACACAGTGGGAATGAAATTGAGGAGCCAACTTACATCCTACTAGCATGTTCCCGTTTTCATCCAGAGTTGCTTCATCATCCTCAGGCAGCTCGCAATCAACATAAGAAAGCCGGACGCTGGGAGGCCGACCTAACGCCATGGACTAAAACAGGAGTTAGAAAGCAGCCGTTGTGTACATTACCTGACGTACGTAGAAGAATTCTGCAGATGTCATCTCCCAGAATAAGTATCGTCTTCTCTGAACTGTTTTCGCATCCATGTTCCATCTCGCACTGTCGCGATCTATCCAATGGCTCTACTCAATTCACAGACAATTACAAGTGGCGCGAAAACGTACGCAAACCGAGCTGAAAGAAACACGTGTGTTACTAAGAGCCTGAGGAATAAAAAGTGACATACACTTTGGGCTAATTTTGCTCCAAGGGAAGTAAGTGCCCACTAACGTAGTGTGAGTGTTGCTCCGTGTAATACTTCGGGAGCCACCTACAGAACTGTCCATGGTGTATCGCTTGCCTGCCATGCCGTGATATGAAGCCATTAGGAGGATCGCCTGAACGGTGGCAAGCTCTGGGGAATCAAAAACAGAACGGAGCGCAAGGCAAGCTCGACTCAGATCATAGTACATCTCGGCTTCCTTGCTGTCTATAGAAACATCACTCAGCCATCAGGAATGTGGTAGTCACGGATCAGAAACTCACATGGTTCGAGAGTTAGGTCGACAAGGGTTCCCAGAGCGAAGATCAGGTATAGCACGGAGAGCTTATGTGGAGACACGCTTTGAAGCGCTGAAAGCTCCCCGGCTTGTTTTGCCTTGAGGGCTCGGTACGTCGGGGCCAAGATCTCATTAATGATTTCATCACGTTTGACAGGGCGAAACGTCCATGCTGCTTGTTCTAGGTATGTTTCGCAGAGCGCCCACGCTCGAGGTCGTTCGGGGAGATAAGAATACAGGAGATCGAGCGCTTTGTCAAAGTTGGCCTCAGCGCCGAACGGGAAATACGCCGCAAGGCGAGCGATTTCCGGAGATACAGCGGAGGACTCCTCCTCTTCTTGTAGCTGTGGTTCATATTCCGCTCCCGCCTATTCCTCCATCAGTTGGTAAGAATGGATTGGCGGAGCCAACTCACTAAGAACAGTGTCTAGAGAAACGTCAGCATATAGAACTGGGCTAAGGCACAGGACTTACTTCAGATCCAGCAGACGGCCCAAAATACTTGCCTCCATCTCCTTGATCGCCGATTGTCATTGTCCCAATTGCGTCAATAGATTCGACAGCGGATTGTGGAGGGTTGTTGTCTTTTTCGGGCATATGGCTCTTCTCTGGACCAAACTTGATGGCGAGTAAATCATCTCGAAGCAGAGGGTGGGGTTCGTTCGAAACGCCAGCCTGGAATATTGCCAATGCATCCTCTAGCTGTCGTATCCGCTGGCCCATTTCAGCTATTTTGGCGTGGAGCTGTGCCGTGTCGGCAAGCACGAATCTGTGATTGCTCAATGATTCCTTGATTCTAGTACACAGGAAATAGGATGATGTACCTTGTGCCCTGGCCCGTGGATAGACTTCCGTTAGGGCAGATGGAAGGGCAGCCCCTTCGAACTGGAATGTGATGTCACTTACATTCCCTGCGCAATTGATTAATATGCTCACCACAGGAACTACAGGGCAATTTCTTGTCGCATTTGAGCTTCAGCCTGTGTTGTATTGGATTAGCCAGGATAAAGGGACCGAGTATGTCGATAGCTACCGTCTACACTCGGCACAGGAGATCTACAGGCGTGTCATGAGTTGTAGGAGGGGGAGAACGAGAAAAAACACACTTCTCCGCGTGCCCTGCGAAGGTCTATTTCATCTTCACTGGTCAACTTGCGTGAAGTACGCCGAGACTGGAGACCTTGCGATGAGTCAACAGGCATGGCCCGAGTGGTGCCTGGTGGAAAGGCGCTGAACAACTAACAGTAGCCAGGAACTTTGTAGTGTGGGTTCCTCAAGGCGAGAATGGGGAGATGTGTGGGCAAGTGAACTAAGGCACGGAACACTGCCTACGCCCGAGAAAATAGGATGAGGGGGATTGCGAGGATAGCGAGGATTTGCAATGGGCCGAAATGCGAGCAACGACGGTCTTTCGGAGTCTCAATGATCTAATCTCGTCACGGGGTCCCAGCGATCTCAGATCGATCACAACATCCGCCGGACCAAATTATATCTCTCGACTATCTCTCGATTAACAAATGTCTGAGCGCAATTATTCTATGGTAGCCTGTGTATTCACAGATATGACTCTCTCGAAACTAGCGTTGTTACAAAAACCTCAGCCATGGCATATACATAGCTCGAAAAGGTATTTCCACGCAAGTTGAGTGGCCGATTGACCAACGCGCGCCCGATAGCCACGCGAGCTTTGTACCGCCAAATTTGATCCCATTTTGGCCCCTAATTACTCATCGAATGCCTCCAACTTGTCTCACCCTCTTTCCCCCCACCCATTTGTTCTGCGACCGCTCGCTAGTGTTCTCCGTCATATGTATGCCCCCTTTACTTTCTTCCCGGGATGCATCTCCTGCTTGCCTCTAAGTCTAGCGTCGCAGCGGGAAAACCCGGCCCCACTCCCTCGGCGATTCGATGCAAGGGACGGCTAACCGACCTGCATTACCAATACGGATGTCACCCGATACGTCGACACCAGGCAACAAAATGACCGCCGCGGCACAGAAGCCGTCCTTCCCCCAAACATGGACACGGGAGCATCCGGGGAGCTGTACACAATTTTCTGGTCTGGTAAAAGAGATGGGCCAGATATTAGTCAAAAAACGACCGCAAGGACTAGACCTGATTTTACGAGTGACAAAGTGCACTCGCCCTGAGATACTAGTCCGACTAATTCAAGTCTTTCTAGTTCCTTGAACGTACATTGCAGCTCCAACGGCTCGGGTCAACGGGTTTCTAGTAGGCCGTTGGCATATTCGGCCAAGTCGTCAATTAATGTATCGCCACCCTCGAGGTTTCTGCGCGAAAATCCTGTGAAGACAGCCATCAACGGCCCTACAGACCTAGAAACAAAGTTCATCAATATCTGTATGAGAATAAGGTCAGATCCATTGTTAACGGTAAGAAGGGTTTGGGATGAAAATATCGTTGTGTTTGCAACTCGTTTTCAAACTGAGGAACGAATGTCACTGAATAATTTTCCATAAAATGTACAGACTATGCTTTGAGAGTAACCCTCTTTCGCTTTTTGCCTTCTGCGATCCGAGCGCGAACCTTCTCCTCGTCCCAGTCTTCCTCTTCGTAGAACTGGGCCGTCCTTTCAGCCTCGTTCCTTCTCCTCATGTACTGCAGTGCGGCGAGGTTATATCCCATCATCTCCTTTTGACGCTGAAGTGCAGCTCGCAGATGTTTACGAAGGGGGATGAGAGTAGTCCTCATGATGCGGTTCGCCACGATTTGGTGGTGATGTACCTTGAGTAGGAAGAACATGACCCGGGACACGAGAGGAATATTCCATCCCTGTATGTACGGATCAACCTTGAGCCTTCTCATTGATGACAGACCGGTCAACCCTACCTTTTGGGCCCAAGCGGTGAGATAATACATCAATGACACAACCTTTCCAAACGGGAGAACGAGTAGCGCGTCATGAAGGGCGGCACTCTGCACCTTTTCAACGACGTGCAAAACATATGCCTCTGGCTCCAAATCATATGCAGCAAGAACTGGATTCCTAGGGGGTGGCTGCAACCTCATAGGGTCGTTTCCAGGGAGCTTGGCCATCGCTTCTTCGTATTCACGGAACTTGTTGCGCTCATTATCTGCAAGATCCAGAGCTTCCATTATGCGCTCTCCAGCCATAAGCGTCTCGGTGGTTTGTTTAGAGACCCCTGTGACTTCGGCTTGTGTCGTTTGGGGCCCGGAACCATCTTCCGCCCCGCTGCCGATAGGTGCGTCCTCGCGGTTCATGGCGTCAGCAATACCAGTTTCGTATAGCTGCTCAAGTTCGCGCTCGCGTTCTTCCTCTAGGAAGAGCTATATCACAATATTAGCTTTTCGTATAAAGTTTCAGCCTACACACTCACGGGTTCGTCCAGCTTTTCATAAACTCGTATTGACTTGTCTTGTGAACCAGTAACGACGAAGTTGCCGTGGTGACTGACAGCTAGTGCCCAGATTTCCCCGTGGTGTCCATCAAGCTTTTGAATTCCTTCGAACTAAGGGGCAAGATGCTTCAGCCTTCAGGAATAAAAGTTTCGACTAGGTATTCAGACCTTGTCACCGTCCCAATATTTCAACATTTTGTCTTTGCCAACTGTCCAGAAATAGTGCGAGCCCTTCTCAAATGCAACTTGCATAACACTTTCTTCGTGAGCGAAGATAGATTTATGGCAGTCACCAAAGTCCAAGCCCCAGATTTTGACGTTTTTGTCGGCCGAACATGTCACGATCAGTTTAGAGTCGTAGGATATGTCCATTGCTAACACAGGAAGCTACGTAGCAATGACATGAGATGAGAGAACCCAGCCCTGGATGGCGTGGACTTGCCTTATGGCCATACAGTGACAAGAAGAACTTTAATGTGTCTTGGTAAAACACTTTGACAGTCGAATCCAACAGGGCTACGGCAAGGAGCTTTTCATTGGGGCTGTATCGCACGGAAAGCACTTCATCTGTCATCTTGAGCGTCCGGATATGCGCGAGGGAGATAAGCTTTCCGCTCTGGATCTATGTAGCGTCGTTTCAGTCAGCGTATACACTCCAATCTTGGCTTCGTCACTCACACTATCGCCCGCAGCATCCTTAAACTCGAACTCCCAGAACTTCACGTCCTTGTCGGCGCTACCGCTAACAAGGCCCCGTTCGTCTGGTCGGACATGTATCGACCATACCGTGGCTGTATGGGCTCGAATTGTTTCAATCAAAGTTGAAGACGCGATATCGTAAATGAGAATTTCCCCGCTTTTTGTCCCTACAGCAACCTAACATGGCATTTAAGCGAAGGTTGAAAGGAAAGAAAGGATCGCCAGGCTTACGTGTTTATCACCTGGTAGGAAAGTACTACAGACTGCATATCCGCAGTCCATCGTACGAATGCATGAAGTGGTTTTCATGTTCCAAATTTTTAGAGAGCCATTGGACGCAGATGCGAGTATCTGGTCATCCGAACTGAGACACAGCGAGCGTACATCCGTTCTGTGGCCTGGAAGATCGACACTGAATAGCCGTGTTGCTTCCGGTAGTTCTTCTTTCGACTTCGTGGGTGGTGGGACATTATACACCTCGAGGGCGTTTGTATTCAGCGCCACAAACAGCTACGATCCTGTCAGTTAAGTACCCAGATTGTACCTACATCGAATAGCTCACCTGAATACCTGGCTTCGTAGCTTTTTCGTCAGCGCCGTAATCAAAGGACCTGATCTTCCCGCTGGCGCGGACGACGAGATGTGGCGTGAACATGTCGACTAGAGTGATTTCAGAGTCATCTTCTTCTGCCTTCTCCTCTACAATTCTCCCTTGTTTTTTCTTCTCTTGAGCCCGCTTTTTGCGCCTGGCTTGTTTCTTCCGGATTTCTTCCTCCGTTCGTATACGGAAAACTTCTACTGATCGATCGTGGGATTGTACAGCGACATATAGTTGTGTTGGATGGAAAGAAATCTGCGACACACGGTGCCGGGAGGCGAGAGGCAGGCTGGCGACTGGATGGATAAACTTTGCAACCTAGAGATTTCATAGTTAGGATTGAACAATGAAAAAGGAGGATCACGCACTTCTCCAGCCTCTGTCTCTTTCAAGCCCGCAGCGAGGGCCTCCGAGTCAATCCTCCACGCCTTTACTTCTCCTTCACCACTTCCAGTGAAAAACAAGTCCTGGTCTTGGTTTATATCCAATGACCACACTTCGGATCGGTGCGCTACAATTGTCTGCACACAATGTTGTGTTGAGAGGTCCCAAAACTTGACAAATGTATCTTTCCCCGATGTTAACAGGTACCCCGGAGCAGTCGAAGTTGAGGTCGAGGGGAGGTCATTGGAAGAGGGCAGGAAATGGATGTTAGTAATTTGATCACGATGGCCTCGTAATCTACCAAGCGTTAGCTATGGGGAGAAACGATGTTTTGATCTCATACCTGTATAAACCGGCCTCTCCAACAACATCCCACACAATGAGGTCAGTATCTTGCGAACCAGAAGCGAGTCGGGTTCCACGTTCGTCGAAAGCGAGTGCATTCACAGCCTTTTTGTGCCCATTGAATGTTGTGGTTACAGATTCTGAAGAAGCGTTCCAAAGTCGTATGGAACCATCAGCATAGCCAACTGCGAAGATATTCGACTGTGGAGAACGTCGGATGCAAGTCACTTCTGCCCGATGGCCAGTTTCATGCCACATGGCAAGCTGTATCAGGTTCAGTCATCTGAGTAACATCCAATGGATGACCTCCCACCATTTTGCCCTTCTTCACGTCCCATACCAATACATCTTCCAATGCAGGGACATATGCTAATTTTCCATCGAAGACTGAGTTGGATGACGAACTGCAGACCAAGCCAAATGCCTTTAACTGTATTCAGAAAATGCGCACAAAGATAACATTGGTCTCTATACCTGCGTAGGCCCGTGCTTGAGATAGCTCTTCACCATGACAGTCAGAGACTCGAGATCAAATATCCTTTGGCCAAACTTTTTCATGTTGCCACGTGCCGCCAGATTAGCAGGCCGGCATCACCGGGAACCAAAATAGCTGACCTGCGGGCCACCCTAACCGACGTTTGCTTCTTCCGTGAGTCGACATATTTACCGGCTTCCGTTTGTTCTCACCTTCCTTTAGACAATGATGCTCTACCCCACTGCTCCAGAAGCAGCTACTCGCCTTCTCAAGTTCGTAAATGCGTCGCCGACCCCGTTCCATGCGGTACAGAATGCTGCATTTCGGCTCGAGAAGGCTGGCTTCCGAAAGGTCTGCCCGCGTTGACTCTCGTTTTGAATATGAGGTTTCTCATGTAAGTTGGCTGGGTAGATTAAGGAAACAGAAGACTGGAATGATATCACACCCGGAGGAAAGTATTATTTCACAAGGTACGCTTTTTCGTATTTGGGTAATGGTGTTTTATGGATCCCTGACACTCAGGCCTCGATCCCATGTTCTAGAAACCAAGCTGCTCTGGTAGCATTCACACTTCCCAAGAAATGGCTTCACGGGACTGGCCTTAGCATTGTCGCAACACACGTCGATAGTCCCAATCTGAGGGTTTGTCTCATCAACATGGAAACTCATACCGCATCAATAATTGTCTGCTGTACAGATCCGGCCCATCTCCAAGCGCAGCAAATCAGGTTATCTTCAAGTGGGCGTCGAAACCTACGGAGGTGGCATCTGGCACTCTTGGTTGGACCGTGATCTTTCGATCGCTGGTCGCGTGGTCATCGCTGAGCCAGCAGGTACCTTCAAATCCAAGCTCGTGAAGATCGATCGCCCTATCCTGCGCATCCCGACCTTGGCTATCCACCGTGAGTGCATCATCTATGATATACCCATTCAATCGAGGAATATGCGCTAACATCCTGATAGTGGACCGTAATGTCAATGAGAACTTTAAGTTCAATCAGGAAACCGAATTCGTCCCTATCCTGGGGATGATTGAGTCGGAGCTGAACGCTACTCAGAAGAACGACGGGAACAATGATACAGAGGATAGTCCAAAAGCAAAAACCGCTCAACAGGCATCCAGTATTCAGGATAACCATCATCCTGCTCTGCTATCACTCCTTTCTCAAGAATTGTCTGTAGCTCCTGAGGAGATTCATGACTTTGAACTGTATGTATCAAGTTGATGCAATCGGATCAGTCGCCGCCGAAGATTCTAATCACTTTCATCAGATCACTCTACGACACCCAACCTTCTGTACTCGGAGGCATTAACAATGAGTTCATCTTCAGTCCCCGAATGGATAACCTCTTCTCGTCGTATGTCCTTTCCCTAAGGTCGACTTACACCAGACTGAAGTCCTGTGATAAGGTTCTGCGCCGTTGAAGCAATAGCAGACCACTCAACCTCCGACCTCTTCCCCCAAGTCAAAGGAAACGTGAACGTCATCACTCTCTTTAACCACGAAGAGATTGGTAGCGTCTCCACTTCCGGTGCCATGAGCAGTCTCCTTCCCATGCTCTTCAACCGACTCTCCCCCACACCTCAAACCTATGCGCAATCAGTCGCTCAGTCCTTCTTACTTTCTTGCGACATGACGCATGCACTTCATCCCAACTACACCTCCAAACACGAAGAAAAGCATAGACCATTGATTAATGGTGGAATCGCGATCAAAACTAACGCTAAGCAACGTTATGCTACAGATGCTATTTCATCCTTCATTGTAAAGAAGATGATTGAGCGGTATGGCGGCAAAGTACAAGAATTCGAAGTCAGGAACGATATGTGAGTCGAATTCACTTTGATGGTTTTCTGTGGTCTGATTCCTCGATTCTGTAGGCCATGCGGCTCAACGGTTGGACCCCTTCTCTCACAAATCGGTGTTCGAACCGTGGACGTTGGAGCACCCATGCTCTCTATGCATTCAATTCGCGAGACCGCTGGTACTCATGATGTCCAAGCCACGATCAACCTCTTCAAATCCTTGTTTGAAGGGTTCTCCGAGTTTGACAAGAACTTGACGGTCGATTAGTTATGCCACGTCATGATTCAAGAAGTCCATGAGATATCATGTATTATACTTTTTGGGTTCATGGAAATGTAACTGGATATGAATACATATGATGAGAAGTAATGATCAAGAGGATATATGCGAGTCCTATGACAAGGCACTACCGTTTGGACTTCTTAGCTGGCGGCTCCTCTGATTTATTAGCAAAACTGGGACCAGACAATGCGTTGCGTTTCCTGGCTGTTCGCGTATAATGTGAAAGCACCCATTCGCGCTCCGCCTCGGTCTGCTCTATCGTTCCTTGCCGGATCTCGTATGCTGACAGAATGGATAAACACAACATATATACAGTCATGCTAAACCCACTCACGTTTCATCTCAAACCGAGGGCCAACCTCCGCCAGCTGAACATCTCTTGGTATCTTCACGAATACGTGATGGCTGAAAAAAACATACTACTGTTAGCCAAGGGGAAACTATCCGGACAGTGATACGCTCACCGGAAAGAAATGAAATCATTTTCGTTGGAAAACGTCATCACACGCTTACTGTCCTCCTTGGGCACCGGGAAAAGGTACTTTAGTACATCACGAACACGCTCTCCAAGCTTCGATGTGAAATTCTCAAAGATGAGGTGCGGGTACTGCTCAGAGACGGTAGAATTTTTATAGGTGCCAATGTCATGTCGCAGTTGGACGTTGTTAAGGGTAAAGTAGACCGTCGGGCCGTGAGGGAAATGTGACACAATCATAGCATCTGGTAAAGGGATTAGAAATTTGGGTGGATATCTTTTAAAGCAGCGGAAAAGGGGCGAACCAGGAATACCACGGTGTTCATGCAACACTATCAGGTCTGTAACCTCGTTTGCGCGACATGCTTCAGCGAGCTCCTTGATAACGTAGTTTCCACGGTTTATTCTATGCGAGTTTGGGAACACCAGCCTCATTTCCTGTATGCATATAGAATGATTTCAGCTTTGCAGCTCGGGGACCCAGGGGGTGTTGCGAACCTTGGCGAACTGCAAGAGCTTGGAGCTTGGATCTCTCGAGGTCGTAATTATTATCTTAGGATCTTGGATACCAGCTCGAGAATATTCGTTGTCAATGTGTGTCGTTGGCTCTGAAACGAATCCAAGTCCTCAGATTTCACCTCAGTTCTTCATTTAGAAGTTACTCACCGGCTTGAGCCTCGTCAAAGGCTAAATCCCTTCCTAAGCCTTTCGCATCCTTCCGCAATTCTGTAGGCAGATTTTTCCCAGTCGCAAGTGCATCCTTGAGTTGTTGTTTCCGCTCCCATGTTTGTCTTTCTTGCGCCTCGAGAGACTTGGCATACACGTACTGTCGCCTTTCACGTATTTGTCTACGGAGCTAGTCAACTCGTGAAGGATCAGATTCGCTAATGTCGCAATGCACTGTACCATTTTCAACAATCTGGTAGAGAACTTCACGAGAGATCGCAATACCGAAAAATATTTGTGACCCAAGCATTGTATCCGTCACGCCGTGACGACAATTTGTGAGTGAGCGCTTAACGCTTCATATTTAATGTCCATGAATTTGTCTAACTACCACCACTGAGTCCTGAGTACTGAAACTCTGTAAGATGCATGTATGCGGGGGTGTCCATTTCTATCACAAACTGAACGCCACCTTCTGGGACACCTCTGTCCCTAAACCCTCAACACACGCCTCGTACTCCTCCCGAATATTTTCGTACTCCCATAAACGAGTCCTCTGCCCAACTAAAATTCAGATTTTATAGCGACGCTATTCCAGCGACTCACGTATACGGGAACGAGATACTTGGATAGATCAGGCGACGGTGCTTGTGCCAATATCCGAATGTTTTCCAGGACAGCGGGATCAACCAAGCGCGGTGGCTTCTCGTCTGAAACGCGGCGCTTAACCGCAGGGCCACGCGGAACAAGGATGTACACTCACTCAAAAGCTCTTCCGGCGGATCGGCTTGTATTGAGTGACCTGGGCTCGAAAAGCATGCGTATCTGTTTTGCTCTAGCAGAAGTTTGCATGATTCCAGCGGATACCAATCGTAGGTTTCCTGTGCCAAAGACACTGGCCTCAGCGATGTGACGAGCTTGGCGCTTAATGAGCTATCCTCACTGGATCCAAGAGATACGAAGGAGCATACTCCCCCTTGTATCTCATCTTCTGACAAGATTGGATATAAAACCCTGTCAGAAGTTAGGTGAGCTATAAGGGAAACTTGAAGATCAAGCTGATTACCCATGTATAAGTATCGCATATCAGGGACCCCGGCTTCATGTATTTCCCTCGCGAGTGAAGCTTCCCTCATGGCACTAAGCTGGATCTCATTTATAAATTGGAGGTAGGAAGGTCGGCGGAACACAAACCTTGCCAAACGAGAACTCTTCCCATGCCTTGTCATATATGAAGTATACACTTGACACACAATAAGGAAGTATATCCAACACGGCTATAGCCATCAGCTTTCCATCCAGACGATAGAGCTGGTGATATGATCCATATTTCTTGGGCAGATGCTCCGGAGGCGGTGATGGGTAGGGAATGTCCTCGAGCTACTCGAATGACCAACAAACATTGGGACGATTCAAGAGAGCACAAACCTGCAGTGGACTTGTCACCAGGAATCGTTCAAACCCACGTGGTGTGTTCTTGAAGTCATGGTGAATGTCACACTGGTACTTGACGTAGAGCTGATATTTCTCCTCGGTAAAAGAGGCGGGCTCAAGTATAACCTATTTGTGAAGGTGGGTTCTCAATCGAGGGGCGAGTAGAGTCGAGGCCGACCTGGAATCGGTGAGCAGGGTATTCGCCTGTGTGGAAAGATTCCTCCGCAGCATGAATCGCCTTGATGAGATCGAACGCCTGATCTTTACCCTTGGATTTAGGTTTCCTAGAAACCGCGGCGTCGTCAATTCCTTTGAATATGAGTGGGTGCTGCCTCACTTTTGGTTCGTCCCCACGTCCATCATTTCACCTTCTCTTCCCTTGAGCACATACCGATTCCATCTTAACCTCGTCGTTCAGAGTAGCACGTGGGATTAGCAGAGCCTAGGGCTCACCGGTTAATTATCTTGCGCTGACTTTTAGACGGTTTGAATGCGAGGGCATCGAGCCTTCAAACATAAAGAAGAGGATAAGCCATGATTGCACTTGGTGGCCAGCAACAGCATATTAACAGCATACTTGATAGTGTATTGCGGGCAACAAGAAATCCGTAAATCAGGCTTATAGCACCAAATTCCTAAATAGGTTCAAAGCGATATTAGCACCAGAAACGTAGCCAGGCCAAGAAAACGAGCGGGGAAGCTGGACGTCAATCTCACACCTGAACGCCTCCACCCTCTATCTATCATTTTCTGATAAACCTAACATGAGCATGAGCGCTCTTGTCGTTAATCATGCTCTTCGACATCATGAACGAGTCATTACAGCGCACCTCACAAGTCAGTTTAGTTGCGTTCAACCCTGCTGTATGATAACTCGAATATTCTGCCGACCTTTCGCCCGGGGGCGAGCAGTATCCACACGTGCTCGAACTGCGACCGAAAGGTGTGCCTATCGACTTGATTTGTTCGTCTTCATTGTCGATCAAGGTGAAATGATGTTGAGAGGTCATAGAGACCAAGGCGGAGGAACGACCAAGTGAAGCAGATGAAGATGTGAGCCAATAGAGGACACGACAATGGAACTGATGTCACGGTCCAGACCTCTGTCCTTGTTTACACACACCAGATCCAAGTATCCAGATCTTAACGAGTCCATTCGCTCTCGATTGTCGTTACCCAGGGAAGCATGCGAGAAATCTAAAGGTTGTTACTCTCAGCCCAGCCGCAACTAGGCACGGGCCAGACACAACTTGCGGTCGACAGCTGGTGACAAGCTCTCTGCTGGGTTCTCATTGGGCGGAACACGAGCTGGAAAGTGTCAATAACTGCGTTAACGGCCTCCGCCTGGACGAGACTCAAGTAAAACCCCTCTTCCGCATCCTACCCTCGGAACGATTATCGCGGCAAATATTCTCTTCTGCGATGCGGCCAACCCACGTCCATAGGCTGACACAAACCACCAATTCACGCGCCATCTGTGGTTTGCCCGTATGGTGATTATGATACTCTGCAGACCAAGGTTCTAGGCTTCAGCAAGTCATCAACTTTACCCATATGACTCGAACTGTTGTAGCCTGCATACATGACCAGCATACAACCGCAACAGACTCGAGAACCATGGCCGAGACTGTCCCGGAAACTAAAATCACATCTTCGTCGCCCAAAGAAATCAATTGAAACATAACCCTTTCATCGAGGCTGAACTGCACTATCCTGAAAACTGCACTACCTCAGTGCGAGGCCTCGCGGCTGCCACACTTCCCTCCTAGTTCCGCTGATCAAATTGGTATGCTGGGAGTCTGTGGATGGTAACGATTCGGGATTCATTCTCCGATTTGCCGTCTGTACTGGCGTCAGGACTTGTTACAGGTGGCCACAGCTTGGGTCAGCACAGCCTACTAGCGTTTTTGCCACGACGTCCCAGAAATGGCCTCGTCATGTACTAGTATTGAAGGAAGTCAGTATGCCGATCTGCCTCATAGATCTACGCTCGGAATCATAGACCTGTTGTTCGGTCTAGACAACCTGAATAGAACGGCCGTCCTGGCGAGTAGCATGTCTTGAACCGATCGTGGCCAAAAACCACCCGTTCGCTCCAACATGAGCCACTTTGAATGCTTCTACCAAGTGTTATAAATATCAGGTGGGTCACTGACGCTTGTGGCGCAAAACGTCTACCACTTGTCGTTCCTTTGCCTTTAATCCGCCTTCCGCGAGGTTGCCATCCTTTTTATTCGAATCTTCTCCCATCACCAGTATTATAATCAGGTATCCATACAGGCGAGAATGAGCGTGAGTTTGGTACTTCGTTTGAACTTTCCTTGATTTTGACAGACAAGCAGACTACATCTCCGGACTCCCAGAACGTGAGTGGTTCCCAAGCGGGTGACGGACCTAGCGTGAGCCGCCCGGGCCCCTGACCCCCCTGGGACACCCATTCTCATGCTGTGATCTTCCCCTTAGCAGCCAGGCGAAACAAAGCTGCATGATCGCCATAAGCAGGGCATCTATTTCGCCAAGAAGCTCCGGGAGCAGCGAAAAGTCAAGGCCAATCAGAGAAAGGCCTGGGATAAACGACGGACTATCGGCGATTTTAAGTAGTCACTCTCGTGGTGGATGCCCGGAGAACGTGGGCGGTGCTCGCGGGCTTTTGGCCGGTAGTTCCGTTATTATTACTGGTTGATTGTAATTATTATATATGCTTGCGCTCTTCTTATCGTATGTAATCCGTAATATTCTCCAACATCTGACCAGGAGGTCCTTCTACAAGATATCAATAAAAGAGTTGTATCCGCTACCCCGCTTTCAGTGAGTTTTCAGCGAAAACTGAATTGAAACTGAATTGCTCCACACCCTGAATCTCGCTGGAAATGGTTGGCGAATACACTCCAATAAGTAGACGAGTTAAGCAACAAACCAGGGCCATACCCCAATCAATTGACACCACTCCCACCACTCCCACCTTCCGGTTTACCACCTTCGGATGCGGCAACAGCACCAACAGTAGCTTCCAGATTGTACTGCACATTCTTTCTATACTTCGTCGCAAGGTCAGCGGCGGTCTTTACGCCACTGTTTGCTCGCAGTATTTCTTCGAGACAATGATTAAGTTCTAGAATCATCTCGGTACACTTGGACTAGGCACGTGTAATTTCATAAGACACTATGAGAGGAGGGAGAATGAGGAGGCCGTACGGTGTTCTTGACGATCCGCTCAAGAAGAACCGCTTGTCGTTCGGCGTGTGGGTTCTCCATTGTGTGCTATGAGTGTGATATAAGTCTGAAATAAGTGATAGTGGTAGTGGCAGTGGTGATTGATAGGTGCCAAGGGACGCGTCGCGTCGCGCCGACGTGATTTACGTATGTTACTTACATCATCCCTTCCCATGTCCATTCAAATATAGGGTCAAATGTAGAATACAGAAAAAGAGGCCCAAGATAATAGAGTGTATTCGTTACCCCGCTTTCAGTGAGTTTTCAGCGAAAACTGAATTGAAACTGAATTGCTCCACACCCTGAATCTCGCTGGAAATGGTTGGCGAATACACTCTAATGCAAGATATAATGGTTACTGGACATGTTCGTAACGTGAGATTGTGCATAGTGTGTCAAAATGGGAGGAAAACAGCGGTCATGAACAAATGTGTAATCAATCAATCCTAAGGGCTAAGTAGAGTATCAGCCCCATCCATCCCACCTCCCAAACCGTCTATACTCCTGCAATACACAATCTCTGCTCTCCTTCTCCTTCTCTCTATCCTTCTCCCTCTCCTTCCCCTTCTCCACGCCTCGTATCGTCGACGCCGAACTCCCTCGCCTCGACGTCGCTTTCGGTGGCGACCCATATGCCACCAATCCGCCACCGCTTGGACCTAAAGGGCTTGATCCAAAAGTTCCAGAAACTCTCCTTCCAGCTACACTCGCCATTTCTCTTGCGCTCCCACTTACACTTCCACTTGTGCTGACACCAGACCCTCCTTCCCTCTTCCTCTCCTTCCCATTCTTCGGTAACGACAATCGGTACCAGCCACCCAGATACGTCAGTGCAATTAACTGCCATTCAAGCACTCCAGAGCTGCTCCGCGGTCCGCCTTCTGAGGGATGATCTTCCGTTGCGACTTGCACCCATCCAACTACACAACGTTCTTCATCTGGTACGTCCATATCCTTGGCTACGGGTGCGGAAGAAAGCGATGAGGACGAGACGGCGGGGCGCGTTGATGAGAGGGAGATATGCGAAGATTGAACGGGGATACGGTATTGTGCATATGACCACTCTGATTCAAAATACTTGGGCAGAGGGAGGAAGGGTGTCAGTGGCGAAAACGTCGATTGTCGATTCCTTTCGAGTTGTTAGAACTGTATACATCATGAACCCAAGGGAACACTTACGAAGTCCCAGCGAGCGAGAAAACGTGGATAGTGCCTTTATCACTCCATACACACACTTCCCTCTCGTCAGGTCTAAACGCCACTCCATAAATCTCAGCCTTATCCGTACCCCTCCTCAACTCCTTGATCCGTGTACCAGTAGCAGTGTCCCATATTCTGACCAACGTCCCTTTCGCCGACGTTGTAGCAATTAGTCTCCCTGATGGGGTCAACGACAGCGATGTCAGTGCAGTAGTATGCGCGACAATAACCGGCGCGGTGTGTTTCACCGCCTGTACGCCCGTAGATGTTGAAGCTTTGCTCTGCACAGGTTTCGTGTTCGGTGGTGGGTTTCGCGATTTAGGCTCGGGGCACGGCGGTAAGTGTATCAACTGAACGTGGCCCAACTGTCTCCCCGCAATCGCCAGCAGAGTCGAGTTGGGGGCTGTAGCAATCGCCAACAACCCTATAGCAAAAAAGCAGATCAATACCGGAAACCTCCTCAACGTGAGCCCCTGTACCACTCACCTTTCGGATTATCACAGGTCTCCCATTCAGCGTGTCTTGTTATCCCTCCCAGCGGTCCGCCAACCTGAAACACAACCACCCTTCTCCGCAGTGCAACTGCAAGCCAACCTCTCCGACATGCTAACCCCCTCACTTGGCTCTTAAACTCGAGTTCCGCGACTTCTTTGCCTAATGCATCGTCCCATACAACCACCTTGTTTGGTGGATACAGTGGACTCCGGCCTCCACCTACGAGGAAAAGGAGGTTAGTGGTGTGTAGTGGGAGGACGTGTGATAAAGTGCCATTAGATAGCTCTAAGTAGTTTGACAGGTCAGTAGTGCGTGCGTGATGTCGTATTAGTGATGAGGACCGGCGTACCTCGTTTCCGGACGAGCTCCAACGGCCAACTTCTGTAGACCGCGAAACCTTCTTGTGTCGAAGCGGTGAATATCCGTGCGTCGGCATCGAACCGTGCGTTGAGGATGTGCACGGGTCTTGCAGACGTTATCGAGTGTCGTGCGAGATTCATGGTTACGAGTACAACATATATAATCGTTTAGAGTATGTGTGAGGTCGCAGACCTGTCTAAAGGGTGAAGTGGTCAGAGCTTAAGCTCGGTCGACAGAGGAAGGGGATGAGGCTGGGTGGGAGGACTTGGGACAGGAAGTGTACTGGAGTAAGTGACATGTCCAAATACGGAGTCGCGCTCATTAAGAACCTAGATCCGGGGAAACGTACAGATAACCTTGCATTGTACAATATATATATACAGCTTACAACATGCATACCAAAGCAAATAATGCAGTGGATCCCAAGACAAGAGAAAAAGAAGCAAACCGAACAATGGAAAACAAATCCGACAAAACAAATGGCAAGATAAAAGCATCAACGTCCAAAATAAAAGCCGCCCCCTTGGTATCAAGTCTTCGGGCCCCCCGCCATCCTCATAGTCCCAGTATTCGTAATATTGGTTGGATTCCAAGTCTTGGGTGGCCGCAAATCTACATGGGCGAGCCTCTGTCTCACGGCCTTGAACTCCATTTCCTCCATCTGGTTCTGGGCCATCAACGCAGCCCGGGCTTCTGCCTGCCTCTGCAACTCTGCTTCCGATTCGTCCGAGAGATAGTCCGTGAAACCACCATCAGAAGTAATGGTGCTGTCGCTTAATGACCCAGACCCACCGGAACTTAGGCCATCACTGCTCCCACTGCTTGACCGACTGTCTTCTTCCTTGGAAGGCGATCGTGGGACGAGATACGATCCCAGTCCGATAGAAGGTGATTGCTGCTGCTCCACTGTACGTCCGGTTGATGTAGTCGGAGCTGCAGAACGAGCGGTAGGTGAGGGTGCGTTGGAGGACATGGGTGACCGACGCCGCACGGATCCATCAGGGGGCTTATCTCCTGTTTTAGTCGGTGTGCCCCCAGTTGAAGAGGCGCCGCTGTTTCTTCTGATACTTAACACCCTTTTGGGTGAGGGTGCTGCAATCTCGCCCTCCAGACTTCTGCTAGCATTGGAGGGAGATGAGTGCGTCGACCTCGTACCCTCGCTCTTCCTCTCCTTCTCCCTGGTGCCCTCCCCGAAATCAGGAATAGGCTGTCGATGCCGATGACTATGGTGAGTCTCAAGGGTCGAAGGTGATTTGGGCGACGAGGACGACACACTTCCGCTCGCGCTCCTGGTATTTCCCAGGGCCGCCACAATTTGCTTTGGGCTCCCCTTACCCGCCTTTCCGGGAATAGCGATCGCAACAGCAGTTTTCTCTCTCGAAAACGAATTTGTGCGACTGGACACGACTGATCTTGGCGGTGTGGGGTTATTGGTATTTGCAGCCGGGGAGGGAGCCTTGGCAGGGGGAGGACTCGTGCGTTTGGCTGTTGAGGGCGTTCCAGAAATGCTATCAAGCATAGCCTTGACATCGGGAGGGATGGGGATATTGTGCACAATGCTGACGGACTTCCAGTCAACGACAGTGATGTATTTATATTCGCAGGGCTGCGGTGGCCTGCAGCAGCCCGGCCATCCGTGGTTGTTAGGCACAGGTTCTTTGTGCTGGAGAAAGTTAGCCCACTTGGGAGCGGATGAGCTCCGGAATTCGGGGACATGGGAGGCAGCGCACCTTGCACCAACCGCATCCGTTGAAGGAATCAACTGGGGGTGAGGAAAATGAGCACGAGGCTGTGGAGAGCTGTTAGATAGCATACCCTCGGCATTCTTGAGAAACATAATGTCGAAGCGGGGATGGACGTTGCGGTTGCGACAGATGTCCCGTCTATGTGGGCACTTTGGGTGGGGAAAGACCTTGCACATTGGACAGAGCCTGACAGTGAGGTCGACGGAGCCGCATGGGTAGCACATCTGGGGGAGGAGGAAGAGAGATATCCATGTGCCCTCCTCATTCCAATAATAAATATCCTTTATTTTATTATTTATTATTATCCCACACACGTTCTTATGTACAGTGCCAAGCGTCTCTGCCAGGTCGCCTATTTCTGCACAGCCTACTCTCCTTTTCTCCCATCCCCGACCATGGGCGCGACTCAGAGCAAACTCACCCCAGAGCAGCTTTCAGAACTCCAGAAGAACACTTACTGTGCGTGTCTGCTCATCATCATCCCGCCACCCTCTCATGTAAACTACAGTCGACAAGAAGGAGCTTCAGCAATGGTCTGATCTGCTTCTCGCCCAATTCACTCTGTACGATAACAGCTCTCCAGGTACAAAGGGTTCCGCAAAGACTGTCCCGCTGGCACTATGAACAAGGAAGAGTTTTCGCGAATATACAAGCAATTCTTCCCCTTTGGCGACCCCGCAGAATTCTCAGATTATGTATTTGAGGTATTCGACGAGAACAAGAATGGTACCATCGATTTCAAAGAGTTCATTTGTGCTCTCAGTATCACGAGTCGCGGACAGCTAGAGGAGAAGCTTAGATGTGCGTCTAACTCTGCTCCAAGCAGGATACACGGTCTAATCTCGCTCTTGTCCCTCTCGATCATGAACTCGATTAACTCCAGGGGCATTCCAGCTGTATGATATCGACAAGGACGGCACGATCACCTTCGACGAGATGCTTCAGATTATCCAATCTATCTACAAGATGACTGGCGAGATGGTCAAACTACCCACGGACGAAGACACACCCGAGAAGGTTGGTCGTCTGACCTTTGTTTTTCTCCCTGGCGCTTGATGGTGTTGCTGCTTGCTGTTCTGACACACTCCATGTGTCCCATGCGCCTGCATCATTTGGCCGCCCTGAGGCGATGCATTGCTGACCTGTTTATCCCCCTTCGTGTAGCGCGTGGAAAAGATATTTAGGAACATGGACCGGAACCTGGATGCGAAGCTGACTTTTGAGGAATTTGTCCAAGGTAGCAGGCAAGATCCCACTATCGTTCAGGTGAGTTATTTTTAGCAATTATCTACCAATGATGACGCATTTACCCTTATTCTAGGCATTATCGTTGTATGATGGTCTCGTGTAGCAACGCGTGGCCGCCGATGATAAATTCCCTTTACTTACATATCCCCCTTTTCGGCTATTCTCTAGTTTTGACGCTTGGTTATGATACTATCCACCACCCCTCATGTATGATTTTATCCCGGGGCTTCGAATATCACATAGCTTAAATTTCGAGAAACTAAACGCATGCGGCAATTAGGATTTTACGAGCGGGAGTTTACCATACTTTCTTAGTACCCGATCCTCTACATCCTCTCCGATCCATTTGTAGAACCCCGCATCGAATTCCAGATTCTCTTTTTCTTGCTTAAAGAGCTTGTTATAGTCTTGAGGGACACCTGGTGCGGCAGAATTGCCGAAATTTGGCATGCCGCCAGCCATTTGCTGCCAGTCCACACCCGTGTCTGCAGCTACATTCAATGACCAGATTCGCAAGTTTAACAGGAAGCACGCACCTTCGTTCCCCAATAACAACCGATAAACGCCATTCAACCCAAAGAAGTTGAGGAAATACCACGACAATGACGAAACCCATCTCGTATCCATGTCAGGCGTGGAAATGCCCCTTTGCATCATGGGCTTAAACCCAAGGGTCAACGGAAACGGTAGCTTAACTATACGCGAGAAGAAACCCATCAGCACCAACCCAGCCAAGGGAAAAAAAAACAGACAACTCACTAGCAACAAACCCCGAAAAGAAGAAATTCACCCATCCCATAATCACCATCTGTGGAATCATGACCACCGTCTGGGTCTTGAAATGCGACATCATCGTATCCATTTGTCCAGGGTCCGTAAGCAAACTCGGAGGTTGAGGAAACTCGACTTCATCTCCTTCTCTGCCGTCTTTCGTTATCGACTTTTTGGGAGGTGCGGGGGGTCCGTCTTTGAGGTATACGCCGTCGGAGAAGGCTTGTTTGAGGTTCTGGGATATGGTGTGGTAGAAGGGTGGGGCGAGGGGGGAATGAGAGGATGTCGCGCGGAGGAGTTGGGAGCGTGTTAGTGCGCGTCTGTATGGAAAGTGTCAGTGTTTTTTATTCACATATTGCAGACTAACGGATTGAAGGAAGGGAAGGGGGAAGACCTGGAAAGAGCGACGGCGGCCAACGTACTGTTCACGAATCTGCGCCCGCGTTTGCGGCTTTGGTTGATTCTGGAGTAATAGCAGTACATAGTGCCGCAGGATTCCCACCAAGATCTATCGCACAAAGCCGTGTATTGTCAGTAAGTAAAGTCCTCGAACAGATATTAGTAAACACGCAATCGCACCATGACAAGACTAATAGGGAACAGGACCCAGTCCCGGATGGACGGGTCCAGATACAGCGAGACTCTGCCATAGTGAGAATTACCATTAGTTCCTGTTGTGAAGCAGTAAGGGGGGGAGGGGACGTACGCGCCGGACATACTGGTCGTCGGTGTTGAAATGCAAGGAGGAAGACAAATGCCGTGTCATCGCTGCCCAAAAATGGTAATCAATCAATCATTGAACCTGCCACACGCAGTTCACTCAGCCCCTCTGTCAAATCTCCACATCACTACTTCCTCTGCACTTCTCCAACCTAACTCCTATCATAATGGACACTTCCCCGACGGCTCTTTTCGATTCTTATGAGCAGGACTTCCAACAGTTTATCGAGAGTGTACGGGATAAACTTGAGGGGAGCGGGAAGGATGAAGTTGGCGGTATGTTCCCCCACCGCTCAAACCTCAACTCAATCTTACAATAATTACATGTTAGAGCAGCGTCAAGCAACACTACGAAGGGTAGAAATGGACCTGGACGAAGCTGATGAAATGGTTTGTCCACCTCTCCCAAATTACCGAATTCCTCAACTAACATTCCACCTCCCACCTTGCCTGCCCGCATAGGTCTCCCAAATGGAAATTGAAATCCAAGGGATCCCCCAATCTTTGCGTACAAACTATCTTGCCCGCCTCAAATCCGCCAAATCCTCCCTTGCAACCTACAAGAAATCACTCACGGATACACGCACAGCCCTCGCCCGCACAGAGCTCCTTTCTTCGTCCAAATCCCCTTCTCCAGGTCTAGGGGACTATTCTAACTCAGACGATCCATATACGTCCGACCGCTCGAGGTTGCTTGCTGGTACGAGCTTGCTTGAGGATGGGACGAAGAGGTTGCAAGAGTCCCAGAGAATTGCGCTGGAGACTGAGGAACAGGGTGCTGATATACTAAGGACCTTGAGAGGGCAAAGGGAACAAATCGAGAATTCTAGGAATACTGTGAGTCTGCCTCTGTCTTTCTTCCAATAAATGAACGCTGATAAACGCCATTTCAGTTATGGCGAGCAGATACGGCTGTCGACAGAGCATCAGGGACTCTTAAGAAAATGGTCCGCAGGTCAGTACTTTCCTTTCCATCTCCGCTCTCCTTACGTGTTTCCTAGATTCTTCTAACACTTATCCTTCATATGCAACAGGATGTATCAGCAACGCGCAGTAACGTACACCATCATCGCTGTTCTCATCCTCCTCATTGTTGTCATCATATGGGAGAAACTCAGTGGATGAAGATTGTATCTTCATGCATCTCAAGCTTGCATTGCGTTCCGCATTACCCGCTGACGGCTTGCAGCTTGGCCACGGTTCCAACCACTCCTATATTTCGGGTACATGAGCCCACCCTGTAGATATCCCTCCTCTTCCCTCCGGACACCTATTTATCCTCCACCTTCACTGATATTGGGTAGCATATTTGGAGTAGATTATAATCCGGACTCAATTCTGCATCCTTATAGTTCAGCTTACAGCGTGACTTGAGGCCAAAGAGGATTGAGCGCCCTTTTATTATCTATTTATTGTTATACACCGGAAAGAATAACAACCGAAACTAAGGCCGCAGATGAACAGAAATAGAACCCAGCTCTTCTCTGAGACACAGAAAAGAAAACGGGAAAGTATATCAACAGGGAATGGGGTAGAAGATGAGGAATAAAGGAGCAATAAGTAGCGGAGAGGAAAGAGTTTACGGTAGGTTGGCGCTAAGGGTTTGAGGGGGAATATACGATGCGGGAGATGTCCAATAAAGACAGTGTTAAGTGAAGGACAGACTGTGGGTGACCAAATCGAAACAAAGTCCACCTATACCACAGGAGCGACGGAGGGACCAAGAAACTCAGCAACGATGGATCGAATGAAATACGACGTGATACGATAAGCAGGGGGTTGCGTGATCCTAGAAAGTGAAGTACGAAGGGGGGAGGGGGCTGGCGTGAGACATAGGTGGTCATGAACATCAGAGCGTGACAAGATGCGAGGGGATGCAAGTGACAAGTCCGAGAGAAGGGAAAAGATGAACGAGGCATTAGTATCCTCCCGGATGCCCTCTCGAGTACCCTTTATATGGGTCACCCAAAGCCTGCGACGACCCCGCTGGCGAAGGATCATCGTACGCCAACCCACCGCCCGGTGCTCCATACCCATGCTGGTGTGCGATGGGCGCTGCAGAGGCCGCCAAATGCACCTGACTCTCGTTATCATCGTCATATCCCAGCCCTCCATTCGGGTCATAACCAAACGTCGCTTGGGATGGATTATACCCCGCGCCGTGGTTCGAGTACGGATTGTATTGCGGCATGGGTGGTGGATATTCACTTGCAGCAGCACTGTAGTAGTCCTGTGTGTGCATGCTAGGTGCGGGGGTACTCCGTGCTTTGGGCCCATTGAATTCTTCGTCGTCGTCAATGTTGAGGTCGGGTAGTGTGGGTTGTGGGAGGGGTTTGCCGACCAATTCACCCTTCTTGTTCTTGAGATGCGAGTAGTCACCCATGGCTTCTTTTTGGGCTTGCTTGGCCGCGTCGGCGAGGCGCTCCTTCTTCTTGCGTTTGATGATGGCACCGATGCGCTGGGATTGATGGGTCAGACGTGCAAAATAACAAAAACGTGATGGACAGACACACACCTTGTCAACCTTGTGACAGCAGTACTCCTATGACAGTCCGTCTGATGTGAGTGATGTTCAACATCCGTATAGCAATCCCGCTTACCTTGAGGTTACCTCGGATGTGTAGCAGGAGGGGAACGTAGCAAATTCCGGCGACGATCAAGAGGAGAAGAGAACCGGCGAAAACAGCAACGGTGAAGAACGATGTAACGGTAAGGGCCGAGGTCGAAAGTGAATTGCCCTTGAAGTACTTGGACACATCGTACCACGGGGCTGGGTCAGTACTCTTGACAAGCCAGACAGCATAGAGCGTAAGTCCGTTGATGGTCTGACGAGGACCATCAGCTAGTAGCAAACGTTTCCAACTCTTGAAGGTGAAGAAGACGAAGAAAGCAAAGTCATCACTGAGCCTGGTGGAGTTGCTGATGTGATCGAAGAAACAAAAGTGATCGTACGAGCCTGTGGAGTGAGATGGTTAAGGGATGCCGGGAACAGGTGATATCGGACACGAACGGAGAGAATAGTAGTTGTTGGCCATCACATTTGTGAAGGCGAATGAAATATCGCGACTCGCAATGATCTTCTTCGCTTTCCGGGACTCGTATGCCAACTGTGGAATCAACTCAGGAACACAGCATTCGACCCATTCGGTATATATGCCGCACCAGCAAGAACGAAAAGATGATGCACCCAAAGAAAATCCACTTTCCAATGTTGAATGGGATGAACACGCATCCGTCGATGGTTGCGCATTCTTTGAAAATTTCGTTGGACCAGTTCTTGGTCGTTAACATGGTTATGGCGGAGAAGATATCGGAGACGTAGACGAGGAAGGACTTGAGCACAATGATGTAGAGCCACAGATATCTAGGAACTAGTGTTGAGCAAGAAGCCTGCGCCAAGGCAGCGCTGTACGCACTTCATCCGCATGAAGAAGCCATTGTCTGTGAACTCGCGAGTGTCGATGAAGTCGAACTAAGAGAAGTGGGGGTGAGCGGTGAAAATGAAATGGGGGCACAACTGCGCACTTTGTGATCCGGGACATTTTCACGCTTCCACTTTGGACCAGAACACATTGTTAATGAAATCTATTGAGGATTGTGGTAGGTAGTTGCCAAGGATAATTGGCCGGAATAAAGCTGCTATCAATGGTGAGTGTTGAAGGCGAGCCAGTCGCATTCGTCGGTAAGGAGTGGTAGCTAGAGGGACTAGCGAGTGGGAGAGGGCGAACGTCGGTCGGAGGGAAAGAATGAGCGAGACGTAGAACGTAGAAGGGCAACTCGAAGCCTTGCACAACCCCATCACTTTGGTTGCGAACAAACACCGCCACTTACCATATCAGACATCTCCTGCCTTACTGGGTCACCTAATTGCCATTCCCTCCTTCGGCATCTCCCGAACACTCTTTCGAACACAATGACTACTCTCCAGAAGATCAAGGTAGGTCCCGTCCTATTGTTTTAGACTCTCCGCTAATAGGCGTCAGGAAATCGAAGATGAGATGGTGAGTGTTCCATGAACTTGCCGAGAATCATCCCTCATCTTTTTTTCCAGTCCAAAAGTATGTTATTGTACTATCCTCGCTCATGCACCCACTGATGTCCGTGAAGCCCAAAAGAATAAGGCCACGAGTTACCACTTGGGACAACTCAAGGCCAAGCTTGCTAAGCTTAGGAGGGAGCTCATTGCTGGCACCGGAGGAAGTGGTGGTGGAGGAGGAGGTATCGGTTTCGATGTAGCGAGGTATGGCTGCACTGGTCTTGCTTCTTGCAATTTTACTAACCGGTTCTGCAGAACGGGTATCGCGTCTGTTGGATTCGTCGGGTTTCCTTCGGTTGGAAAGGTACGCAATCTGCCGCTAGCGGGAAGAAGAAACCCCTTACCGTACCACACTCTAGTCTACACTAATGTCTAAATTGACTGGCACCCATTCCGAAGTCTCCGAAATCGACTTCACAACCCTTACAACGGTTCCAGGAACGCTGAAGGTCCACGGAGCACCAATACAGATTCTCGATCTTCGTGAGTCGGTCACTATTAAGGTTTGATCACCTGGTATTGACTCCTTTTCAGCTGGTATCATTGAAGGTGCCAACGACGGTCGTGGTAGAGGTAAACAAGGTGCGTATCATCCCTGCTCGGTCGCCTTTCAAACTACCTACACCTACTACAGTCATTGCCGGTACGCAAGCCAACAGCGACTCTTGCACGATCACACCTTAAATTACTCACGCCAACAGTTGCGCGAACATGCAATCTTATCTTCATCGTCCTCGACGTTCTAAAACCCCTGGGTGACAAAAAGATCATCGAAGGGGAACTTGAAGGCTTTGGCATTCGTCTCAATAAACGACCACCCAATATCACGGTCCGCAAGAAAGACAAGGGGGGTATCGCGATTACGAATACTGTACCCCTTACAAACATCGACCAAGACGAAATCAAGGCTATCTTGAGCGAGTATAGGATTAGTAATTGTGATGTTGCTATCCGGGAGCCCAATGCAACTGCAGACGATTTGGTGGACGTGGTTGAAGGGAATCGGTGAGTTCTCTTCCACGCTTTAGAACCGGAAGACTCAACCCTCTTGTAGAGTGTATATTCCCGCCATCTATGTTCTCAACAAGGTCATCTACATCTTCTAGACCACATAATAATGCATACTCACATCACCTTTTGACTAGATCGACGCAATCTCAATAGAAGAGCTCGACCTCCTCTACAAGATACCCAATTCCGTCCCAATTTCCTCGAAAGAATGGCTCAACATTGATGAGCTCATCGAGAAGATGTGGGAAACACTCGACTTGGTGCGGGTATACACCAAGCCGCGTGGTTTACCGCCAGACTACTCCGCGCCCGTCGTCCTGCGTCGTGGGAAGTGCACGGTGGAAGATTTCTGTAATGCGATCCATAAGGAGATCGCGAAGCAGATGAAATAGTGGGTGCCTATTGTCAAATTGCGCCGGTTGACCCCCTGCTGATTCTACGCGATTTATCCATTCTTGGGTGATATAGTGCGGTTGTGTGGGGGTCAAGCGCCAAACACGCACGTGGACAAAAAGTCGGGTTGGAGCACGTCCTGGAGGACGAAGATGGTACGCATACATACAGAACACAAGCTATCCACTTCCTAATTTCCTATGTTAGTTGTTCATATCTCAAAGAAGTGATCGATCAACTTCTCTCGCCTCAGTACGCTACCTTGCATCCATGCACCCAAAAGTTAATGGAAGCCGTTCATAGTCTTTCAATGATATCGATATTTTGTAGCATCGTCAACTATCCTTGCATATCCGTGCGTTGTCCGACAGACGATACAAAGTCTCTTCCCATGAACCCGCTGGAGCAGCACAGCTAGGCACACCCTTTGTCTCGCCGCTTTTTAGATTACCTCACCAGCCGCTGGCCGTTTCGTTGCACGGCCCAGGTAGATCCATTTCGAACCCGGACACAGGGTCGCTCACTACATACTTCCCTGTTTATCCCTCTCCTCTTTTCTCTTTCCAAACTATCGGGGTGTGGTTTCTTGTCGTACCTGACCTGCAGTATAATTTTGGTGAGTACGACAGATATCCTGGAGCAAAACGGGGCAAGGGGAAGAAACCGGGGTTGATTGTGCGTTCAACCTGCACTCGCCTACTCGTCACTCATACACCATTTTACCTCCCCTTCCCCGTTTCTCAGATTTTAGGACATTTGTTTACTCATCACACCCTCGTTCCCATTGGCGGAAGTATTCCACCATGATACCTCATCCACCAAACTCAACATGATCCATAACCTCCAACGAAGGCCGACCACAGTTGCACTGGTAACGGGTGTCCATGACAGCGATGATTCTAACAATCTTGAGAAAGACCCGTGGCTGTATAAGCGGTTCTATGGTATCACATATACTTCATTTTCTAAAAATTCTTGATGCTGAAACTTTGTAGAAGGAGGATATCCAGGTCCTACTGCCTGCCTACCCCAACACCTGTACCCCTCCCACCTAACATTCACCAGTGCTTCAACATCCATTACATTGGCTGTCCGCATGCTTGGTATGTTACAGGAGTTCAGCAAGCTGCATTAGAACAGGTGAACACTATCCTCCCCAGCTAATATGTTGCCAAAGAGACATTCATCAACCATCCAAGCAAAAATGTCTCTTCAGAGGTTTCAAATGGTTCCCATTGAAGGAGCTTTATTCCAGGCTAGTGCAACCATTACAAGAATAGCCAAAGATTTACTTTGGTGGAAAGTGTTGGCCTTACTGGAGGATGACTTTAGATCAGGTAGTTTGGACGCATTGATTCTGGCTGAGTGAACAAATGATTCCTGTGTATTACATTGAAGTAGTGGGTTTATAGTTGCCCCCACCTTTCTGTTGACACCGTTTTTCATTCATTACCTTGATTCTGGTATAACTAACCACATCAGATATTTCAAGTAACAGACTATGCCACTTGTGAGTGGTCCTTGGCTCCTACAAGGGTCAATTGTCTTCATAGACAACCAACTACAGGCTATATAATTGGATTTCTCGTCATGATAATGGAGCATTTAAGTACATGCACAACTAAGGTCTGGATATCATGAAAAATTTAAGGGGGCACTGCATCCTCTTTACAGTGTGTTCACAAACTTGTCATTTCAATTGTTTGAGGCTAACATCATTCAAGTACACAGATTCAATCTACTGGGAGTCAGAACACCCAAAGAATTATTTATTCACTTGGCATTTACTTGACTTGTCATCAGATTCACCATGTTAAATTGCTCTTGTTGGCCCATAGTTTATAGCGGAGTATACGTTATGATAAGGTATGAGTTATATGAAAGCAACTGGGAATACAACTTATATATTTCCCTACATTGTCATTGTACAACCACAAATCAACGGGGGAAGGAAATCCTGCTAAGTCTATTGAATTGAGTTCAACTGACCCTGATATGTCTTCTCATTCAAATACACAAACAATAGTCTCAAGTAGCCCCAAACGATACCCAGAGCACAATACACACTCGTCATCATGAGGGGAAGGAACTCCATTGCCGATCCCGCCTGCTCTCTTCCACCAGTCTCGGCATCAACCGTGGTCCCGCTGACGTTTTTTCGGCGGCTCATATACGCGGGGAACATACTGACGAAGGCAAGTAAGAAGAAGAATCCACTGAGGTATATCTTCTCCATCATGTCCATTATGACGAAAACCAACGATCTAGGAAATCTGTTACGCGGTGTTCACCCGTAATCCGTGAAGTGGAGTCGTATTGCGTATTCATGGTGGCGAACGGAGCAGGGACGACGAAATCCATCGCAAAAGAGGAGCACAGGAAGGTCTCGGATATTGAGCGGCATGTTCTTTGTTGGCCAGTCAGTCATAGGAATGCACTCACTCATATACCTGGCGTCGGAGTGGGATATAGACGAACATGAGCCATACAATTGAATAAAGGACTTTGATGATCGATTCTGATAAATCATCACCCCGGATTAGTCACAAATATTGAGTTAGATGATGATCCGTACCTCCTGGGGTGAAGATGAGTGGGAAGAGACCGAATATTCCTGCAACACTGCATAGGATGAATGTTCGGAAATAAGCATGTCTTTCTGCTGCGAGTAAGCTAAAAATACAAGTGTCAAGTTCACACATCGGCCTTCACAAATATACAAAACTTTTGCATACCTCAAAGGTACCAAGAAGAGCAAGACAGCTTTCTCATGGACATGCCAGCCAAACAAAAATGATGTATAACCACATAATGTCAGCGCGGTCAAGAATGATTTATACGTTGGGTTCCCCCAGAGCTTTATCAAGATGACCTGTTTGTTTTTTTTAAGTGGGGCAGGGCGCTTTCAGTATACATAACCGACTGGGCCACCAACAGAAAATCTGCTCACCGACTGGAACATCAATGTGATGATGAACGTATGTATGGGCTTAACATTGGGTATGACTGCAAAAACGGTATCACCGACGAGACCCCTTGACGTCGAAGCTACACCAGATTCGTTGATCGGTATGTCTAGACCGGTCTTCTTAGCGACTATGTCGGAAGGGTGAGCATCAGTTAAAGCGATGACAAACGGAAGACATAGTACGTACAGCGAAGGAGGATACGATCGAATGCTGTGACTAATGCCCAAAAGTTGGGTGCCCAATAGGCGTGGTTGAGTCCACGAGTAAAGGGAAACAGCCTGGACAAAACTTGCGGAATTTGACCCATCAGGATAAACGGCCCGAACGATGCCAGGAATACGCCTATGACAGCATTCGCGAGGGAGACGAAATTCTTGATCTCTGGCTGCCCTGAGGGTGTCATGCAGAATGATCGTAACAAATATATGAAGTAAGCCGGCTGCAAATGCTATTAGGGAAGATGCTTATTGAGACCTCGGGATACATACCGCAAGATACATATATATATGCTTAAAGTTGAGCAATACAGCAAAAAGTATTCCGCTCGCTAGTTTATTTCCCTAGGGAGGAGCGTCAGCTCCAAACTTAGGTCGATGATTTTGACTTACATGTCGGGCCATGAATACGGACCATAATAGAATACCAAATAGTAATCCATTATATTGGAAATGTATGTGGTCCACAATAAGGAAACCAGGGTGCAAGAAGATCGAAGCTGAGATTATACGTTGGGTAGGTGGATCGATGGCGCTTCGAATAAATCTGGTCCCCCAAGTTAAGACATTACTCAAGTGCGACTCGGCAGAACTCACTTGATGAGCACAACACCCAACACTAGCTCCGTTAGGATCACGGTAGTTCGCTGATACACAATCACCGACCAGCTGTCATAGTTAAGGTTATTGAGGTCGACGATTTTGGGGTCAACGAAGTAGGCCGGTATCGACAAGAGCTTCTCGAAGTATGCAAAGAACGGCGGGTAGTCCAGTGCTAGAGATCATATTAACCTCGGGCTGAAAGGGAAGGGCAAGGATAGAACCGCACTCCATTCAGATGTAGTCTATTAAATGAGAATGCGAGAGCAATACAGCACCAGACATGCATATATTTCAAGAAATACTTACATCATAATACCATTTTGATATCGGGAGACTATGCGTAATTGCCAGCCAGTTCCTATGAACTTCAAAGTCTGTCGAACGACTAGCGTTTGTGGGTCAAGTGTGCGGAAAAGCAGTCCTTTCCCGGACTCACTATGCGGGGTATAGAAGAAGCTTGAGCGCGGTTGAAGCAAGCAGGATATCCCATTCTCTACTCTCTATGTCCCATTTGAGCCATGATCGCGACGCTTTTGGTGTTTGTTCCTCCTCCGCTATTGTTGAATCCTGCAGGGGTTGCACGTCCGCGGTGCGCCTGCGGAGATGGGAGTCTGGTATCGGGTTCTGGGTCATAGTCTCCAATCTAACACATACACGGGCAAGAGTTCAAAACTAGAACTTCACGGCCAAGTTCTGAGCGCGGGATATATGATGGAAAGAGGGAACCCAACACGCCGATCTTAAAGCGCGGTCCATCACGTGCGAACGTGCAGAACCTGAACACTGCTGAAGTGACTGCATCTCCTTTCCGAGCATACGCTTACCGCTAGGTTTGCCCGCCTGCCCACTCTTAGTGCCTTGCTCTTCCGAAACACGACAGACTGTCTACTTGAACGACCCTGAGATGAGCGAACAAGCAGCTGCAGGCCAAATCCAAGCCAATGCTGCCTCCAAGTATGTACATGCCTCGTTCTCTGACATCTTGCTTCGGAACTGACGTGAGTGCCACAGAGGTGTCCTGGCCAGAATCCTGTTTTTCAGCATTTCTCTTGGTATTGTGCCCCTCACCTCATATTATGCCTCTTTGAAATACGTCTATAATGGTACGTCGCCTGTACTCTTGGCACAATTCATCCAAGCGTTTACTGGGCAAACTAGGCAATCCTACATTCGCAGCGATCACTGCGGTGGTTGCTGCTAATATTGTCCTTGTTGCGTACATCATTACATCGCTACTTGAGGATAAGAAGGACAATACCTCCAACACCGAGGCAGAGTCCAAAAAGAACCGGTGACCGGCTCCATGTGCTATGCTCTACATATGTACCATCTTTTCGGTTCCCTGCCGTTTAGGCTTTCCTTCCTTCTCTAAGCACTTCGCTCCCGCCCTGCCTTCCAACCCGCTGTTCATATGTCAAATGCGTGCACTACGTGATACCTATTGATTTGCTTTGTGACTAGGACTAATTACACTAATTCTACATCACTGAATATATCCGTGTCCGATTCTGATTGCAGTATCCTTAAATATCCAAGCTGATAATTTACATAAAGAAGAAACCCAGCACCAGTGCTTCGTTCATCTTGTCAAGCTCAAAATGCGTAACCCCACTGCGTTTGACTATCTGATACGGGCAGTCGACCATCACCCTGCAAGCGAGTAGTTCGTCAATTAATGAAACTTCTGGTCTACTTGTTAGCTCCACTCACTAAAAGCTGGACTTCATGACGTTCTTCGGGACGGGACTGTATCCGGCGTCTCGCTCCTGGTAAACTCAATGGTTCCGAAGATGTGGCGCGATGGGTCAGCGGTGGCGCTGGGGGAATGAACAACTCAGCTGGACGTAGCTGACTGGTCGACTTAACTGACCGCAGAGGTTTCAACGGCGGCAAAGGTGACGCACCCTTGCCCCTTGAAGGCGGAGGCGATGTAGGGGGCGTCGGTAGAGGGGTCGACGGTGGATCATATAATAAGGGAGGAATCAAACGAGGAGAAGGATAGCGGGAAGGTGACTTAGGATTCGGCGATGTATGGTGGCGCGGCGTCGTGGGTGTGGCGAGCGGTGTGTGATCAGGAGAAGCTATTGTTGCTGATGGAGATAAAGAGGCGTCTGAAGACGCGAGGCGGGGTTCTAACACAAGGTTTTTGGAAATTTTTCTCCTGATGAAGAGAGGGGGAGGAGGCGGAGTTGGAAATAACGAAAGTGGGAAATTCAGCCCATCGTCTGCTTGGTCACTGGCTGAATCCAAATGGAGAGGAGGGATAGGCGGAACTCCCTCTTTACTATGGGATAGTAAATGAGGCGTCGAAGAAGCGTGCGAACCATTCTGGTACATCCGTCGTGGTAAAGGGGTGTCCGAAAGATCTGGCATGGTATGTGCGGCTCGAGGCGGCGGAGAAAGAAGGGGAAGAGAATCGTGCCTTGGAGGAAGCGGGAGATTCATTGTCGCGTGTACGTCCGAATCCAAGGCACCTCGGTGTGAGTAGATACGGCTGCCTTCGGGAGATATGGTTGCACATGCACAACGAGCGGTCTCTTCCGAAGACTCACTCGCTGTTTCTTCCTTATTCTCTGATCCTCTAGCATGATCAGTCGATGAAGCAACAACCTCGGATGGAGTTAGTTCGACAGGATTGATAGCACGGGGATTCGGTGGAAGAGCGAAAGTTATGGCGCGGTTTGCCGTGAAACGAGGTGGTATCCCTGTATTTACAGGTCGTTTTGTGGTAGTGTGGTACAAGTTAAGCGGAGGAGGACGAGGGGGACGAGGAGGACGGGCGGAGGGCGTTCCCCCCGCAGATTTGGGTGACGTCCCAAACACTGGGGAATGCAAACTCAAATTGGGTGGACCATGAGACGAATTCTTGGGCGGACCATGGGAAGATTTCCACACAACTGGGCCACGAGGGGAGTATCCCAAGTCGTAATGATCAAGAAAGACGGCAGAGGAAGGTGTTGAGAGCTCCCCATCAACAATAGAACAAACGCTGCTGGTCTTCCGCGGAAACGTCGCGGGTACCTGGGATGCGACTGCGCTTTGAGACTGGGAGCGCACTTTATGGTCAGGTAAAGGGTGTTGTACCCTGCCGGCAGGGATTTCGAACGTCAATGCGGTAGGAGTACACGGTGCACTTTCAGGTGCTACTAATGTTTGCTTCGGAGCAGATACATCGCGTTTCCCCTTTGTCGCATCCTTGTCCTTGTTTTTCTTCTTCCACGTGTTGCGGAAAAACGCCATGGATTTCATGAGGGCAAACGCGTGGGAGGACCAGTAAGATATGTCGGTATGGGGGGATACGGAGATGAAGAGGAGCAAGCACCTTCGAGCCTGGGGTTAAAAGAAAGTTCACCCTAAACCTGTGCTTAATTGATATGGGATTAAGTTGTTTGCTTATACCTGAGATTGCAAAAGAAGATAGGCCAACAAACCTGGCCAACGGGCGATCTGTCCCTGTGTCAACTGTACCGAATGATCTGAGATGCGAAGGGGGAAAGAAAGGCTCATGCGAGCTGTCAGATCATCCTTCTCCTCTTAGCACCGAGGATATGTCACCCGGGCTAACGACGACCCTATCTTAAGGAGCCAAAGACGTTCTTTGGCAACCGGCCGCTCTTCCGCACGGTCATAGAGTGCGTAGCTCCGCACTCCTCAGCGTAAATGCCCCAATGTTGGACGTCGAAGTTCTGACTCGGCAAAAGCCAAACCACGCTTGGGAAGCTTGCTGAAGGACGAAGGGTCTAGTTCTAGTCCATCTAGCCGATGGAAACAAAAGAAGTACTGTCGATCCAAAGGACTATTGATGATGGTATGATCAGAGTTGTATTGTCATGTTTGATTCTGGTTTGACGTGTCGGGAGTCTGCTAAAAACGGCTCAGCCTATCGGGGATTTTACTCACAGAAAAAGTCTGGACGCCCTTCTCGATATCTCCGACCTCATCGAGGCAACATTTTTGACAGTCTCCGAGATCATCACCCAGGGCTATGAATATCCAGTGCAATCTTTTTGTCTTATATTCACTCTCTCGTCGTCCGTATCGCCCTCCGCCTTGTTCTCACCCTTTGGTACGAGACAGTACCACACTGATCGACGGGGTCTCGCTGTGAGAAATGATAATGACAAAATATTTCCTTGGCTTTTTTCAGCATCTCAACTTCAGGCTGACACGTATACGCGCGCGGAAGCGTTCATCAGGCACCTTTCAATCATGTGTTGTATTTTCCCTCGAAGGATTGATTGATCTTCGGTTCTTGTATCTCAGGCCTTAGGACCCACGCGTTGGACGTACGCCCTGTGATCCTTGAAGCATGCCGGAGATGATAATGCGCTTGATCCGTCGTTCTTATGACCAAAGATTCTCATTCCCTCAGCCCCGTTGCAGACTCCACGTTCCCAGAATATGGGCACCGTGAGCTGCTTCGGCATATGCTGGTGATTCAGAGGGATGTCGGCATCTTTCCAGGCCTCTTCACCTCCACTTCCTTGCTCTCCGTGCACCGTGCCTGGCGTATCATGATGCTTTGGAACTGCAGTTCATATATCAACGTTCGTCGCGGCTTATCGCCTCCAAGTGTCAAGTAAGGATATTGCCATTTGTCAATGGTTACCGGTTAATATTGGACGGCAGTAGACTGACCTCATAAGGTCCGCAACGCAGCTTCTCAGAGTGCTTTCCAATTCATTGAGTCATTCTGTCGACTTTGACTGTTGGAATTGTTGGAACCTTGAGGTTCTAGGTCTAGATGGCACGACTGTACGTCTTTGGCCTCCCGCGAGTTGAGCGCTGCCCGCACTTACATATGTACATGCTGAGGATGTTCTTTGATGGTCTCTACCTCAGTTTCGGTCCACGGTTTCACAGGAGCTTATATTCGAAGTGAGGAACATCTTGCTTAGGGTTATTTTTTCCCAGGTCTGAATGGGGTTCTTCTCGCAATCTTCTCAGGTTCATTGTTTTTTAAAAAAATCCATTCACTTGAAGCTGCCTATGAAAGATCAAATTCAGGTACTAATAGAGCCTGCCGTAATCACCTGCCGATGAAGATTCAGACGTTCAAGGTTTCAAGTGCGGCCATCATTGCCCTCCTTGAAGTTCCCGTCCCTGATTGCAAGGAACAGTCAGATGTACAGAGAATCCATTCCGATGTATTATGTAGCAAAGTACAAGTGTATAAAAGTACAGGGTTGGCTGACGAGATGATAATGCAAAAGATACCCAATAATTATGAAGATGACAAGTTCTAAAACATGCACGAAAATACGAAAAACAATCAAATCTAGAAGTCCTCATCGAGGGTACTAGCGTGGAATCAGTGAGGAAGCATAAGGAAACGGAATAATGGACTTACAAGGTCTTCGATGATGGCTGTGAAGTCTCGGTTTGTGCCGAATGGTTAACATTGGCCTTCTGGTAGTCGGACACACGTTTCTCGAAGAAGTTGGTCTTGCCCTGAAGCGAGATCATATCCATAAAATCGAAGGGGTTGGTCTTGTTATAGACCTTCTCATTGCCGAGAGACACAAGGAGGCGATCAGCAACGAACTCGATGTACTGGCACATGAGTTCAGCATTCATGCCAATGAGTTTGACAGGAAGAGCATCTTAAAAACACTGATCAGAGGATGAATGGTCTTAAAGAGGATGGGCTTACCAGTCAAGAACTCCTGCTCGATCGAGACGGCCTGCGTAATGATGGCCTTAACGACTTCAGGATGGGGACGGCGCTTGAGATGGCTGAAAAGCAAGCAAGCGAAGTCGGTATGCATGCCCTCATCGCGACTGATGAGCTCGTTAGAAAACGTGAGACCAGGCATGAGACCACGCTTCTTCATCCAAAAAATGGAGGCGAAGGACCCGGAGAAGAAGATACCCTCAACAGCGGCGAAAGCAACAAGACGCTCAGCAAATGTGGAACGCTTGTCAGAGATCCAATTCAAGGCCCACTCGGCCTTGCGCTTGATACAAGGGATGGTGTCAATAGCATCAAAAAGATATTCGCGCTGGGCGGGGTCTTTGATGTAGGTATCGATGAGGAGAGAGTAGGTCTCGGAGTGGATGTTCTCCATCATGATTTGGAAACCGTAGAAGCATCGGGCTTCGGCGATTTGAACCTCGTTAGAGAACCGTTCGACCAGGTTCTCATTGACAATGCCGTCGGATGCAGCGAAGAAGGCAAGGACGTGAGAGATAAAATGACGCTCGTTGTCATTCATACGGTTAGTCCAGTCATGAAGATCCTTTGAAAGGTCCATCTCCTCGGCGGTCCAGAAGGAAGCTTCTGCCTTCTTGTACATTTGCCAAATCTATAAATAATATTGAGGTTTTTTTTGTCTAAATTTTCTGCAGGTGAATGTACCTCGGGGTATTGAATGGGGAAAAGAACGAAACGGCGACGCGACTCTTTGAGCAGAGGCTCCTCGCCTTCAATACAGTCAGCCAGTTATTTATGAATGACATCCAAATAGACATACTCTCAGGAAGGTCGACCTCACCAACATACTTCTTGCGAAGGTCCTCAAGTGAGTCGTTGGTTCCCTCGGCATCTCCGACAGTGTCTGGGGACTCAGGCAAACGTTCATCGTCAATAAGGGGGACAGCGGATTTCTTGGAGGACTTGGTAGGTGACTCTAACGAGAAAGCAGCAAGGGCGGCCGCGGCCTAGAGGAGACGCGTCAATTAAAGAATATTGACACATTCATGGGACGCGACAGACCTTCTTGCTAGGGGTAGGGACGGGTGAGGAGGGACGCGCAGAGAGAGTAGACATTGGAGAACAGCAAATAGTATAGAACCGACAAGGATGTTAGCTTGGACACAAGTGCAGAAAGGAGACGCAGAAGAAACGCGTCTTTTATAATTTTACATTGTTGAACGTGTGTTCATGTTTGGCTCTCATTTACTCAATATTCAACATTCAACGAGTCGCGTTATTTGCAAGGGTGGACGTGTTTGACGGGTGATGACTCAGCGTAGCAACGCAAGCGCTAACGAGGTCACGCTTTGCTTAGGCAGATCATTGGTTCACCTATGCATCGAGTCAGAGCGGCGTCAGAACCCTGCTCCGATATTATTTACAGTCCCATATGTGGTACTCTCCAAAATTATGTTTCCTTAACTCATCGGTGGAAAGGTGTGTTGAGTTTTCCTCTCCCTCACCGTCCAGCTGATACCATAGTTGTCAAGCTCTCGCGTAGGTTGCAGAATACATTTCTGTACCCGAGTATGGAGCAATCCAGTAACGCTCGGTGTGACGGAGAGTTTGTGAAGCACCTTGCCAAGGACATTGATTTGCGACAAGGTGCGCGTCGGTCCTTAACAGATTTTCGTCAGTGCTTTCTCACCGCACTTCATGCCCAGAGGAAGAACCTCTCCTGAAACCGTCACAACGCCGCTTTGTACTTTTTCCGATACAGTATCCGGAGGTATGTCGTTTTCCTTGTTCGCTCGAGGCTATTCAGATAACACTTCCCCATTGCAGATATGGCGATTCTACAAGAAGGCCCAAGCGTCCTTCTGGACCGTGGAAGAGATAGACTTATCTCACGACATTCCAGACTGGACTCAACGACTCAACGACGACGAGCGTCGGTTCATATCACACATTCTTGCCTTCTTTGCTGCATCGGATGGAATCGTCAACGAAAATCTCGTCGAGAGGTTTTCGAGCGAGGTTCAGGTCGCAGAGGCCAGGTGCTTCTATGGCTTCCAGATTATGATGGAGAACATCCATTCAGAGACGTATTCTCTGCTCATAGACACCTACATCAAGGACCCGGTTGAACGGGTACACCTATTCGATGCCATTGAAACTATCCCCACGATTAAACGCAAGGCTACTTGGGCTCTCCAGTGGATTTCGGACCACTCTCGAACATTTGCCGAACGTTTGATCGCTTTCGCTGCCGTCGAAGGCATCTTCTTTTGTGGCTCGTTTGCTGCTATCTTCTGGATCAAGAAGCGTGGATTAATGCCCGGCCTTACCTTTTCTAATGAGCTTATTAGCCGTGATGAGGGAATGCACACTGATTTTGCATGCCTGCTTTTTACCCACCTGCGGAAACGGCCACATCCCAGTCGCATCCTACAAATTATTACGGAGGCCGTCGAGATAGAACAAGAGTTCTTGGCAGGTACGAGAAGGTGCAAGAGCGCTGGTTTACCCGCTGAAGCCACGGTTAGATGCCCTGCCCGTGTCACTCATCGGCATGAACGCGAAATTGATGTGCCAATATATTGAATTCGTCGCGGATCGTCTGCTTGTGTCGCTCGGAAATGAGAAACATTACCACGCAACCAATCCTTTTGACTTCATGGAGATGATATCATTACAAGGCAAGGCCAACTTCTTCGAAAGGCGTGTGTCCGATTATGCCAAAGCAAACATCAACCATTCTTCACCCGAAGTCATAACACCGCATACGAGAACATTGTATGTCATACTACCCTCTTTCTAGTGCGTACACTCACGCTCGACTTTTAGTACAACGGAAGAAGATTTCTAGCCCGTTTCTTTATCATATCTTGCTCACAATATTTAGCTTATTATGGATTGGATTTATTTGCTACTTATAGTTTTTTATGGATATTGTATGACCATCCCGCTCTCTCTTTGTTAAAACTCAGTACTTATGTACTTTTATCGCCATACCTACCTCATGTTTGCTAGATTTAATATTCCTGGTTTGAGGTGAAAATATTCTCATTCCATTTGGCTGTATTTGTCCGCCCACGAGAACCAGTGTGATGACCCTTGGATTGGATACGCCTCTGTTTCAAATGCTTAGGAACCTCTTCACAAAAGTCGGTCTACGTTCAGGTCGCCCGATACCCTTTCGTAAATGGCTATACTGGTCACCAACTCCACTCTTCCTTCTGTTGCACTTCTATGAGGTCAAACAAATCAGTGGGCAGAGCATGAAGGTCCGTCATCGCGCAGGTGGTCTCGGCATTCCCTTTCTCATGTCTAGCTATCGTCAGCTAGCCGACGCTCAACCCCGACTCATCTACATGGAAAGATATCTGCTTATTCGACCGTTACTCCATACACACCCTCCATGATTACAACAGGGAAGACATCGTAACACTCCGGTATGGCGTTCACACAGAAACACCGAGTGAAAAGGCGCGGTCTGATGTCTCATAAGATGTCCAGATGACCCAAGACGTATTATCATCAAACGTGTAGTTGCACTAGAGGGCGATACGGTGAAAACACGTTGGCCATACCCCGAGTCGGAAGTTAAAGTTCCACAAGGTCACGTCTGGGTCGAAGGTGCGTTACTCTTCTCTCTTTTCCTCGAGCCCAAACTGGAATGGTGCACCGTGTTTAGGAGATGAATCCTTCCGAACAGACGATAGCAACTTGTTCGGACCTGTACCAGCAGCACTCATCCAGTCCAAACTCATTAGAATCTTGTGGCCTCCAGACCGTTTCGGACCACTTTCTGAGACCAGAATACCCTCAGATCCTAGCAGCCCTGCATATCGACGCGCGATAGACGAGATCCAAAGAAAGAAAGCGCGTCGTGCGCGGGTGAAGGTTGGGCGACCCTACGGTGTTGACGCAAACACATATTAACACATCTTTCCCGTGTGTTACTCATATATTTGGGATTATCTAAACACGGACGGTGGTATTTATTCTTCATTTCCCCCGTGCTTTGCTATTACTCTTTGCTTCTGTCGGTAACATTGCCGAAGCCCAGAATCCTGTCGGCTTCGGGAGATCCTGCGGGAGGCACGTCCTTACGGAGAGAAACCGCGACTGGCGAGACGCCTTCTATATGCGCAAGAGCGAATATGACGTCCATGTCTACCGGAATTGTTATCACCTGGTCCTGAGACAGCCGTGAATACTTACCTTCAAGCGATCTTCCAGCCGTTTCTATTTGGTCCGCAATTTAGGCACACATATGCTATCGAGCAGTGGGTGAACGTACCAGGGAAGAAGAAATAGACGCAAGGGATAATAAAGGCGTTCAGCGAGGCAAAAACTGGAAGACGTGTGAACAGGGGTGAAACGGTAGGGATGGATATGGTTTACCAATGTAAGTCCTCCATGAGATATTTTCAAATGACGGTCCAGTGACCATAACTACAAGGAAGTTAAAGGTCCAATTGCTTGCCTGGCCGACAACATTAGCGAATTAAAGCGAAAAAAGCCCAGCTTTACCGTTGAGAGAGCATTGGCAGGTGCCCTCATGCGGAGACCCACAATCTCAGCAGGCTATCGACCACCCTGGTTAGTTACCGCCACACCTAATTTATGGATGGAGGAGGCTCACATATAACCAAGTCATGCCAAGCCATCCTACCGCAAAGAATGAGTTGAACACAAACAAAAGGACGGCGCTGACGATTTGAGAAGCAGAATTATTGATGCTTCCGAGTATGGCGAGCAGAATCATGGTCAATGTTTGACCGAACGACCCAAAGAGCATCAGTTTTCGTCTTCCGACACGGTCGATCAAAGCAATGGCGACGAATGACGCGAGGAAGTATTCTGTTCCGTTGCATGCTGCAAGAATGCGAGACTTGACGTCCGAAATGCCAAGACGCTCAAACAGGAGTGTCTATGATCGTTCACTTCAGCTGGAGACGGGAAGAGTTGGGGGGTACATAGTTGAAGACTGACAGCATAGTAAGTGATGATATTGATTCCTGTAATCTGCGCCTCTTGAATGCTATTCGTTCTTTCACAAATGTTTCCCTGATCTCACCTGCTGGAAACACTGGATAACAACCCCAAGTGCAACCCGCCTGAAGTTTTGGCTCCGACCACCAGAAAATAACTCCCTCAACGACGCTTTGCCAGCGGGTTGTTGTTTACCTCCTACCTCGGTGGTTGTCCCCTCTTCCAGTTCTACAGCTTCTTTGATTGCGTGGAATGTTTGTTGAACGCCTGGGTCCGTCATGGGCTTATCGTCGAGGGCGGAGATGACCGCCATCGCACGTGCAGATTGGCCTGACTTCAGTAGCCTGCAAGTCACCTTAGTGCATAGCATGAAGGTATCATGGGGGGAATCGTACCATCTTGGGGATTCCGGGAGCTTTGAAGGGTATATGCATCAGAACCGGAAGGTGAATGGTAGGTATTCTACTTACGAAGTTAATGAAAATAATCATAATCAAAGCTAAGACGATCTGGAGTGCTATAGGAACTCGCCATTGCGCTGAGCTTGTCTTTGCCCAGAACCTGCCCCCGCGCATGTAAGCACAGCCTCCTGTGATACAAGTATTTAGACTCACAGAGCGAAATCGATCCACTGAGGTCGTCCAAGTGAGCAATGGCGGACATCCTATGGCTTATTCTTCCTCACTCACATATCTATCAGGGACCAACACGTCAGTTTGTCGAGACCAAAAAAATCCGTCGTAAATCGACCCACGAAAGCATGATACCGAATGTGATTAGAGATCCCTCAATCATGATGAGAGCCCCTCTCTTGGCCGCCGGCGAACATTCTGCGTGGTATGACGGGACCGTTGAGGTCTATTCGGCGAACGCTCTTTAATTTCATTAAGAATCGACAAGAACCCAATCACTCACGTTTAATCCGTTGCCCAGACCCGTAATCACTCGAGCTACGAGCATTTGTGCGTAGCTGTACGAAGCTGACTGAATTATACCCCCAATAATCATTACGATGCCTCCAAGGATGATTGTTCGCCTACGACCTAGCCTATCACCAATCCAGAGGTTTGATAGTGCTCCCAGCAGGCAACCGATCTCCTGTCAAAATGATCATTATTCTGTGAGCAGTCCCTTCGTGAAGGTTCAGGTTAACTAACGTATATGGCTACCAGGAGACTTTGCAATGTTGCATGGTTAGGATGTTGATTGCTTACTACGACTTGGGGAAATGTCTTCTCAAACTAAACCAAAGTGGGCTCTTGGCTTGCGCGGCATCGGTGATGCAGAGCACGCTCACCTGATTGGCTGACAGCAGTGCAGACATGACACCTTGATCATATCTGAAAGGATCACGATCAATGTCATAACCGCCGGTTTCTTGCAAGCTGCGACATACCCGAAAAGTGTGAACCCAGTCCCAGTTACGAACCCAATAGCCCAAGTCAACTTGTGTCCACGCAGTGACAGCCTCTGTGATTCGACTTCTTGCTTGAACTCTTCCGACTCAAGGTCCGGGGAGTAACGTAGCTGCGTTGTGGACTTTTCAGAGTCATCCTGCGCAGTAGCGCCCTTGAGGTTAGGGTTCCCTGACATCTTCGAAGAAGGGGTCGGCGAAGACGACAGAAAGACGATTTCTAGTCAAGTCGTCGTTCAACATTTGGCCTATATATACATACGGGAATTCGTGAACCTGAAGGTTTATTAAAACTTGGAACGTCATGGGATCCATAGCCGCCATCCAACCGTGTGCTAAAGAAGCATGAAAGTGGTGCTCAAGAAGTGGAGCGTGGATCTGCGGAACGGTGAAAGTAGGCAATATTTTATCCCACGATTTATGTACGCACGGTTACGAACCCATGTGAAACAAGGAAGCGACCCAGTCATTATTTTCTTACCGACATCTTAGCCTCTCCTCTCGTCCTTGTACGATGCGCGTTTCGATGTCTACACATATGTGTATCCTTGCCTATCGAACTCTCCATACTGTGGGGTTACTTATTTTAGGTTATTTTTGCCATCAGTCCAGGGTAGATATAAATGAGTAACTTACTCCCTTTGGTCACTCGCATTTCACACTTTGCCGTAGGTTCTATTATAAGTACAACAGGGGGGGTTGGGTACATTTTAAAACCGGCTACACTATGGAATGGTAAATGCAGGAGTGAAAGGTATGCCACACGAAGTACTTGTCTTAACGACAACAATAGCAGTGTCCATGCGGAAAGGAAGGATTAGAATGTCTTCAAAACGCAAGCACTGAAGGAGAAGTGCGAATATAAGGGGGAATGAGAACGAAGGAAACGAAGTGAACCCAAACAGTAGATGAAGTAAAGTAAGCAGAGATCGCAACGAAATTAACCCCATTCATCGGGTACGAAAGGCGTCACCAAGTCGTAAGTCTCTTCATTTCCACCACCACCTACCTTCTTGCCCTTCTTTCCTGCCCTTCCGATAACCTTCTTAAACAATCCGCTAACAACACCAGATTTTTCCGGCTCGTCTGTTCCATTGGTATTGAGATCATTAGGGTAGCATGTCTGCACCATCTTCGCCAGTTTACGTAAGGGGCTAGATTCACTTTGTCGTCTCGAGTCGTCTAGTGCTGCTTGAAGGTAGAGAGCAAGGTTGGGGAAAGTGATAGGTAGAGAGGGGTATGGGACGGCGGCTGTCGCCGGGACGGTGTAGGTCTTTGAGAGCACAGTGTCTGTGGCGTCTTTGAGCATCGCAGGGATGCTTGAGAGGGTATACGACCATGGCAAAACATTAACGTTGGTAGGTTGGTATTTGTATGCATTTGGTACATTGGGTGGGACCGGATGGTCGATCGTGAACCAAAGTATGGTTCGCCATTCCTGTGCCATGTGGTGGGGCTGTATAGGAGATTGTTAGCGATAGTGTCAATGTTTCCTAAACTAACCACAAACCTTGATAAACTGGATCACAGTCCGAAGTTTTAGCACTTCATTTTTATTCACGGCTAGCGCCTCGATGGAAGGTTCTATCTTCGTGCCGCTAAGCCGTGCCATGAGTTTCAACATATGACGCCAGCTTGGGGCTTGGAAATGAAGAGGTGGACAGCGGCCATAAGGCAATGAGATGAGAGTGGGCATCGGGCCCTGCATAGGTGAGAGCTTTGCAGATATGACTGGAGGAGTGAACTGAATAGCTACATATCCAGTCGATCAGCATATGTGAAGATCAGAGAAGAAGCTTCGATACTTACAGACTCCATATAGCAGTTCTGCGTCGACGAAGTGGTTGGCGTTCAACATTCCCAAAGAACTCGGACCGGAAGACGACTCAATCGAATTGTTCATGGCAGCAGTTGTTGAGGCTGACAAAAGGACGGTTCTCGAATTTGAGGACATGGCCGCTGGGAGGTCGTCGGGAATATCATCGTCCAGGGGTGGAGGCGGCTCATCATCATCATCATCATCATCATGTATGTGGCTTGTGGTTGGCAAAGCGCTCATGGAAGACGTTCTTCCAATGACTCTTTGTGGTTCGTTTGGCTGCAAAGTAACAGCCTTGGGGGCATCGAGTGGGAAAGGGACAGGAGAAAATGACGAGGCGCTTGGCATGGGTTCACTTGCGACTGAAACACCAGATTTTTTCGAGGAATTGCGGGATAGCTCGCCACCTTCGTTGAGCAACGATGCAGGGGAAGCTACATCGACTCTGACTTCGGGAACGGTCGCCGAAGTGAGAGACGTTTCATTTGCGCTTGCGATAGAAACGGCGTCACTGTACGTAGGAAGATCACCGCCTGCATTTGCGGCAGTAGTACTCGTCACACTCGTGGTGCGGGAAAGGTCTTCCTCATTGGAATCCCGACTGTTCCTTTGGCTTTGTCGATATGCTGCTTCCTCTTCCTCTGCAAGCTTCCGAGCTAGTGCCTCGTCCTCGTCGATGTAAGAATCGTCGTAGTTGAGACTAGTAAATGACGCAGATATTGGGCTCAATTCTGGTTTATCTGATTCCTGGGATGGGGCAGCCAGAGAGGGTGCTGGGGGAGGAACCACGCTAGTAGGAGTGTCCTCGTTTTCTCCTCTGAGATACGGCAATCCCTCGCCATCGTAATCGTCATTATTGTCGCCTGGTGTTGTATTTGGTGTGTGAAATTCGGATGGGTGACTCAGGGGTGAAAAGGTTGTGGTAGTGGGTGTCAGATCTGTTGTTTTCGGAGAATACGCAGGAAGCTGGTCACCACTATTGGATTGATCCACTTCAGCAGGCACTTTGACGTCGATGGAAAGATTCTCTATCGCTGCCGGCGAGGCTGTATTGGCTGTTTCCGTGATAGAGTTTGTTTCTTGTGCCTGGGAAAGTTGCTTGTCGGGCTTGGGCTCTTCGTTCGGTGACTCTTGTTGCTGTGAGGGACCATCTGGGGCGTCTTTCGATGTATCTTCAGAAGTCGAGGGGGGCGAAGATGGAGTTGAGGACTCTGCTTCCGTAAGTAAATCAACGGCTGAACCAGCGAAGGGGGATGAATGGGTGATTGAAGAGGCCCAATTAGAAGGACCGGCTTCAGGCTGAGTGTCATAATAACCATACCCGCCCCTTGCTGTCGTCATCGATGCGGCTAAGGCGCGTGCTAGCTCCTCCTCTTCTTGTCTAGCCAACTCTTTCAGCCTTTCTTCCTCCCTCGCCGACTCGTCCTTGGACAATGCCAATGCAACGGCAAGATCATCCCCGTCGTCTTCCTCTTGAGCTTCAGTTCGCGGTGTTTCGGAAGGCGCGGGCGAGGAAGCGGGTGTAGTGGTAGTCGTAACACGGGTGGAGTGCATGCCAAGGTAGGTGCTGGTGGGTATCGCCGCAGGTTCAGGCTCGAAAAGCAAGGATGGCTTTGGAGGAACTGGAGGGGGCGAGGTGAACGACCGATACAAAGTAGGGTGCAGTGGCCCATATTGGTGTTCCTGCCTTGCCTCTTGCTGAAGTGCCGGCGGTTTTGGTGGTACAGGAACGGGTGGTGCTGGGGAACTCGAGGTTGGTAATTGTCGCCCGCCATAGAATTGCTGCTGATGTGGGGGATACAACTGCGCGGCAGTATTGGAGACAGTGTTGTTTGTCGGGTATGTAGGGTATAACGGATCGTAACGGGTGTAATTCATGCCGGGGGAGAAGAATATGTCGGACCTGTGGACCGTCTGCGGGGGTCGTTGGCCAGGGAAAAGGGAAGCTGGATAGGCAGCTTGACCCCGGTACTGATTTATGGAAGAACCGCCTGCGGTCGTAGGCGAAGTCGTCGCTCGGTGCGGTTGCCTGTGCTCCATGTCTAGCGGACGACCGTCCGCCGTGCTACCAGAATGAGAAGCCATCCATGGTACTGCATTGCATGCACAGGAATATGGTGGAGTAGAACACAGATTTGAATTGCAGTTAATCAGTCAATTACTCTTTGTATCTATCAGCAGTGATATCGTCGACCGATGACTCACCCGAAGGCTGACCATATGCTTGCATTCTGTCGGTCATAACTACGGCTGCATGAATCTTTCAAGCGAGGGAAGAAACTAATATAGGTAGGTGTACGAAACCGGCACCTGGTGTGGTGCGTCCATCAGGCACTCACGTCGCGAAACTCACCCACGGTCCTCTGGGCGCCAACTTGCGCCAACAGGTGTAACCTAGGCAACTGCGCGACTCATCCTTAATATTCCGGTTCCTTGCCAAGTGACGTATCACAAACATTTTCAAGCCCAGCAGGTCAAAAGACAGCGATGGGATTGAGTATAGAACATGGAATCTAGTACGTTACAAATGCAGGGGTGACATGACAATGATGGGGGTGGTAGTATGCTGATATGCTGAAATGTGGCTGGCAGAAACGAAAATGACCAAGTGCGGATGAAGTGTATATCAAAGCGACAAAAATGATAGTAGGGCCATATGGTTGACGAAACAAAAAGCAAGAAAGAAACACAGTCAATAGAGAAATTGTGGAAGAGGAAAAGAACAAAACGAGGGCATTAAGGTGTTATCATGATGAAGGAATGTAAGCAGGTTGCTGGGCATAGGAAGACGAAGACGAATGGTGGCGGAGGGTTGTAAGGACTTTGGCGTTGGAACTTGACATTGTGGAGGTTTTAAAACCCAACTGACGCATAGCAGCTAAGAAGAATGTCAGCCTTCGACCGGCGTTGAATCAAGTAATTCTACCTAGGAGATCCGCCTTCTGAACAGGCTTTGATAGGGAAGCAGAGAAGACATTGCTCAGTTCGTTTGGGTCTGTGCTGCTGTAGGCACTAACGGCGATGATGGGCGTGTTTGTATTCTTGTTGTTGGTGCTCTTGATGTACCGAGCAGCACCTTCGCCGTCAACTGCGATATGCTCAATCAAACTATACCCATAACATGAACGATATGGTACACTTACGGACTGGCATGTGTAAATCCATGAGGATACAATCGAATTCTAGAAAAACAGGTTCAGCACAGGCCAAAGCGTTTTAAAGCTTCAACTTACTAATGTCGCCCATAGCAACACTAATGGCTTCGGACCCATCATGGACAACAACACATCGACATCCCAACCGTATAAGCAACGTCTCGATAATCTTAGCTGTAATCGGGTTGTCCTCCGCGAGCAAACAGGTAACCGCACGATCAGTCAGATCAGGTCCTTTCCTAAGATCAATGGAATGCACAGAGGAAGGCGGGGTATTACACTCCTGCTGGCTACCGTTGCCGGCCGAAGAGTTCCACGTCTCGGAGCCAGATCCATCTCCAGTGCTAGACACAGAAGCGGTGCGCAGACGGCTCGGCATGGAATTGCGTCGTTCTTCCATATGGTTTTGTTTAAAGCGCTCGAGTGCCCCGAACTCTGATGTCTTGCGTATGTGAGAACCACTTCCAGGGGTCGGGGGAGGCAAGCTCGTTCGAGAGGGTGAAGATGCGACAGAGGAGGTCGAGGTAGCAGGTGATGGAGGATTCGTAATCTGGTTCTTGGAGTCCATAGTGGTAACCACACTGGGAGGTTTTTTTATTCTCGCAGAAAGGCTCTTCCTCCTGTTATGCGTAGGCTCCGATAAGGCATGGGCAAGCGGTGCCATCTGATCCGTCTTCAATTTCCTAATAACATCATCGTTTGCCTGCTTGAGAATCGGCAAATTCTTGAAACTGAAAGACCCGAAATCGTCGCTACCAGATGAGGTTGGCTCCTTGTGCGCAATCGGTACAGGCAGAGACGGCGGGGGTATCGAGGAACTGATGACAGGGCTTCCTTGCGACGATTGAGTGGCGAGAGCAATGGGGTCATCATCCTGGAATAACTGAGGGATAGCGCCTCTAGGGTCGAAATAATCCGTTGATTCGGGGTCTGTGACTTGGGGAATGAAAGCGGCTTCTGTGGTAGTGACTTTGTCCCAATCAATGCCCGCAAAGAAAGGATGAGCCTTGACTTCTTCGGCGCCGTTAGACCCCAGCCGCTCATTAGGATCGAGCGTCAACAAGCCTTTAATGAAGTCACGTGCTTCCTCGGAAAACTCGATCCAATCCTCGTGCCACTCGATATGCCCCGACAAGATGTTTTCGAAAACCTTCTCTGGCGTTTCGGCATGGAAAGGTGGGATTCCATAAAGAAATTCGTAGGTGATAACTCCAAGTGCCCACTAAAAGTTAGGAAATCTGTCAGTTAAACATGTCACCCGAGGCAAACAAACATACCCAGTCAACCCCTGCGTCATCGCCCCGAAGACCAAGGATCGTCTCGGGAGCCAAGTAATCTGGGGTCCCCACAAACTTCTGCTCTCCCGGCGGAGTAACCCCACCTCCCGAAGTTGAATGTGACCGCAAGTCCGTAGTGAGTTCCGTAGCAAAGGACTGCAGTGGGCTATCGTTCACTCTGTTACGGCGAGCATGTAGTCCAGGCACAGATTCTGAGCCGCTTGATTCGCTAACATCGTCCGTGATCGGTAAATAGGGTGACTGTCCAGGGCGCGAGGTTGAATTCGTCCGCTGGTTGAAATAAGAACCTCCTGATGGAGCACCGGAAGGGTCATGTGCATATATCAAGGGAGAGGAGAGATATGAAGAATCCATCGACGGGGGTCTCGAGCGCGAGCTGTACCTCGTATACGGCCTTCCAAGATCGGTTTGATTGTGGTGACGGCCAAGAAGACCGATCCTACTGAGACCAAAATCCGTAAGCTTGAGATGACCATGTTGATCGATGAGAAGGTTATCCGGCTTGAGATCACTATTCCAGACCAATTTTATGTTAGCCAACGCCATCCAAACCATAGGGCATGCGACAAATTTGCATACCGATGGATGACTCCTCTCTGATGCAAGTATTCCAATCCAAGAACTACCTCTGCGATGTAATTTTTCGTCCACTCCTCCGGTAAACATCCGAGTGACTTGATCAATGCAGCACAATCGCCACCATTCAAGTACTCCATTACCAGGTACAAGTTGTCCTTGCTTTGGAAAGTGAAATACAGCTTGGCAACGAACGGAGACTCCGCCTGTTTCATCAAAATCATCCTCTCGGCCTTGACGTTAGTGATCTGGTTCTTCGCAATCATATCTGCCTTCTTCAGCACCTTGATAGCGAAATAGTCGCCCGTTGCTTTCTTCTTAGCCAAAAACACAGAGCCGAAAGCACCCTTGCTGATGGGCTTGATGATATCAAAGTCCTTGATCGAGGTGGGGTTTGTCCGGGTGATGGGGGCGGTTGGTTGTCGAGGAGAAAGAGGTCCAATAATGGGACTCATGAGAGGATTGGCTGTTGAATGGCGTCGGTGTGCGCGTTTAATCGACGGCTCTCGAGTCAAACCAGGTCCCTCACGCGCAGAGACTCGAGGGGAAGTAGGTGGCGTGACCACGAATTTGGGTTCCAAGAGATTCGATGTGGACCTGTGCGTCTTGACAGTCAAAGGACTAGAAGTGACTTGACCGGTGGTAGCGGGTGTAGAAGGTGTGGCGGACGAAGACATTGCAGAAGACTCGCCCAGCGAAATGGGAGGCATGGTGTCTTCCTGTGGCGTGGAAGCCACGATGGGCGCTGCGAGCGCCAACGGAGAAGAAACTGATGAAGGGGTAGATGATCTTGTGTGCTGGACCTGGCGGGGGACATATGCGGCCATTGGGTTTGTGGGTATAGGTATGTTCATAGGGCGAGTCTCAGGAGGTGTAACGCTGGATGAGACGAATGGTATCGACGATATGGTGGATGAGGCCGCTGGTAATGTCGGAGCGCTGGGTAAGCTAGGAACAATAGGAGCTGGCGAAACTGTGCGAATAGCTGAAGAAGATGCCATAGGCGTGGGGTCAGATGATGATTCGCCAGCATATGCGTATTCAGATGTCGTACTGGAATGGTCGTCAACGGCTTCTTCAGCGCGAACGGGCTCGCCACCCTCCTTTTCAGCTTCAACAACATGAACATCAATCCCGGCCTGCTCCACATGCTCCTCGCCATCGGGACCTTCACCTTCACCTTCACTTTCACTTTCGCTATCGCTGTCACCCTCCAAAGTTGCCAGGTATCCCTCCACCTTATCTTGCCACTCCAGCCAAATCTTTTCAGCGTAGCGGATCGTATTTTGCATGCGCACGACATTGTCAATCTTCTGTCTCATAATCCTCTCAGCATCCTGAACCAACTGTGTCAATGCAGCATCTTCCACTGTAGGCTTTGACCATGTGCGTATTTGTGTAATCTTACGCTCTGAGCTTGGCGATAGGAGCCGCTGGCGCTCGACCGGTTCATCCGCCTCCTCTTCCTTGAGCGCAGGCATCGACACTTCTGTAGCAACTTGCAAGATGTCGTCCAGCTGCTCTAACAACCTCTTCTGCATCTTTTTCACTCCGAACTTCTGCATCCTACTCGCACGGAAGAGCTGCAGTGGCGAGGAAACAAGAGGGGTGGATGGAGGCCTATAGATAGGCATGCCACGATATTCCGCAACATTGTTGGGCGAAGCGCGGTCTAGAGCAGTCGATATGTCGCGAATGGTGTTACGAAGCTCCGCAATTGACTCGTTGCACTCCATGATCTCAGCTTCCAGGCGATGGGTCTCGGCACAAGTCTCGCTGTGCTTTTCGAAGTACCACTGCGGAATTTTGCACTCGCATATGCGGCACAAAATGGGATCAGTGCAGATGGGTTGACTAAATGGAAAGGGTGTTGGAGGAGGTTCCACCGAGCTCCGATCAAAAGCGACCTGGAGAGAGGATGCTGGTTCTGGGGCGAGGTCATCGGGCTCGATAGCAAGAGCCAGTCGTTCATTCTCATACCGGGGAGGTGCGATCGGCTTAACGACCCACATTGTATGAGATGGTTGGCCATCAATACGATCAATCATCAGCATGCCTTTGCCTTCCATTGTTTGATATAGCGTCCCGAGGGACGGATCGCGCTCCGCGGTTGGCATGATTTGAAGCTGAAATCGAACCTCGACTGTGTGAGAATCATCTCCTTGAAGGCGCTGGGTGGCTTCCTTGAAGACCCCATAATCGCTAGGCGACAGCAGACTCGAAATGCGGGTTCCGGATAGCTCATCAGGCTCCGTCCTGTGCGTTCATGATGAGCAAATGCCGGTGAATTAATATACTGCGAGACTCACCCAACGACAACTCGCCAGGCGTGATTGACCCATAAGAAATGCTCCCCGTCCAGACTCAGCTCCATGACGATGTTTTGGTTCTGGGCCGTTTCGGCCTGCAGCCGTAATCGTTCCGTCGCGAGGACCCGAGCAGATTCAGAAGGATCCTGTGCTGGTTTGTCGGATCGGGCTTGTGCATGCTCACGCGACGCAGGTGTAGATGACGTCGCAGGAGAAACTTTAGGTTGATCTTCTCGGGAACGTTTAGTCTGGCTGGTAGGACGGACGAGACGGTGCTTGGCCTGATCATCATCGTTGAGACGGAAGTTCTCGAGCTCTGCATCGTGTTTGTCCGTCTGAAGATCATCGTCCACCGCCTTGGTGACAAATAGGAGTGGCTCATCCTCGGCGTCATTCTCGTCGAAATTCCAGAACTGCTTTTCGGCTTCCCACCATTCGACAACACGGCTGAGACTGGCGACCGCAAGAAGGATCTGGACATACCAGTTCCGGCCGTGCCAATCGGGATGGTCTTCCCAGGCTTTGCCGATATTCTGAACCCGCTGGACCAGGGATTCACATATTTTTGGCTGAGCAGTGAGCTGAGCAACCGTCATGTCAATTATATCCGTGGCAACCCCTATGAGGTCGTAAAGGGCGGTCATGATGGGATCGACCGGATCGTCAATGAGGATGCGGGAAGAACGCCTGTTGATAGTGGCAGAGCTGTAATCGGCGAAGCTGGCATGACTAGACAAGGGGGGTAGAGGTGATCGCGAACGGGACGTTGAACGAGAGCTCTGACCGGAGGGGCTAGGCTTTGTAGCCATATGAATGCTACGGGAAAGGCGACGTGAAGGGGCGCCTCCGGAACCCCACGAAGTGGGCGTCATGCTCGAGGCATTGGTGAGCTTGCGCGTGATCGGCGCTTCGGGTAAGTTTACGGTAGAAGACGCAGGGCTAGATCCAACGGCACTGGAGGAACTAAGAGGTTTGTCCCAGGGCGTGTTGTTTTGTCTTCGGAGAGAAGCGGGGCTCATCTGAGAGGCTACGGAAGCTGTTTGGATGCCAGGAGATGAATGCGAATGTGTCAGAGGGGGGGCAGTCTTATAAGCGTCGCCGTTTGGATACGCACGGTAACGACTATGGCGGGTATATTCAACCTCTCCATCGTAACCTCCGTCGGAACTGTACTCATTGTCTGACTGAGGCGCGTTGTTGAGGTCCGCCGCAAAGTAAGAAAAGGGACCGCCGAGAGGCTCTGGATCGCCTAACTGAGAGTCGTTGTCACGGTCTTGTCCTCGGTCTCTACCCCGCTCGCGGTCTGCATCCTGATCGCCCTCGTGAAGGCGTTCCTCAAAGAAGGTGGTAATATTGTTCGTGACCCGCTGAAGTTCCTTATCGCACTCTGCCTTTGCAGCCTTGAGTCGGCGAGTGACATGACGCCTGACAAAAGGCATGGATACGGTGCCTGAACCGGATCCAGAGGCCTGTGAATTGGATGTAAGGACGGTCTCTGGAGAGAAGATGAGAGGACTTGGGGGCTGTCTGCGGAGAATGGGGGATTCGGACATGGTTGGGATGAGGGAGGTGAGGATGGGAGATGGACGATTGAGACGAGAAGCGAGGAAGAAAGTAGAAAGGATAGAGTAATCAACACAACATGGGCGAGGGAGGAGAACAAGTGAGAAGAGACAATCGAAGACGATGGCGGGTCGTGGTAGAGAGACGGCTCCAGTCAAGCCCTGCTCCAGCCAAGTATTTCAGACGCGCTCTTTCCAAATCACTGCTTATTTTCCACACCAATTTTCCATTCATTTCCATCGCCACCACCATCGCACTCACACTCTCATTCCAACGCTATTCTGCTCTACTCGCTTTGCACTCGCGCCTCCACCTCATCTCGCACGACTGCCACCTCTGCTGGCTCCCTGGCTCCATCCAACATATATGCTACTGAGACATGCAGGGGACTCATTGTGACCGTTATCACACGGTGCACGGGGGTCTCTTGTACCCGTCACAGACCCAATCTCCCCTCGGATATCTCCGCCTGCCTGGTGTGACAACCCGCGCCGTGACATCCGAAAATTCGCTCAATTGCGGCCTTGCCACCAGTTAGGTCCAACACAGAAGAGTTGCTATCCTGCACATGCTTCTATAGACTGCAAGTTCCCCCGTATGCTCTTCATCTTAGTCCGACTGACACTATTCTAGAAATATGCTGGCCTCTATCCGCAATTCTCTTTTCCGTCAGGCCAAGGTCGCGGCGCACCCAGCCACTGCACGCTACATGTCTACCTCCTCACAGACTAACCCACCCAGGCCTCTGGGAGTCACTGCCACTCTCACTGACCTGCTCAGAGGAGTACCGGACATAGATAAACCCCCTGGTATGCCAACCAACATACCTAATCGCCTCTCCATACTTACAACGCGGAGCAGAGAATACGAAGAAATGGAGAGTATTCAGCAACGGTGATGTACGTCTTCACCATCTCCCGCCCCATGCCCGCTCATCGTAATATGTCCGCTTTTGAAGATTATCAAGCCGAGTGACCTCACTCCGACGAAATGCCTCAACGAGCGCAGAGGTCCCCGCCGAGCGGTCGTAGCTCCACCAACACCAGAAGCGCGTTACAAGGATATATTCCGGCAACTCAATCTCGACCCCGTAGATTTTGCACTCAACCCATCTGTACTATCTGCCTACGTTTCGGAGATGGGTAAAATCTACGGTCGCAACATCACAGGATTGACGTCTCGTAGCCAACGGCGGCTGGGCAAGGCTATCCGGCGTGCCAGAATGATTGGTATCCTTCCTCAGCTCAGTCGACCCTCTAAGATCTGGGTTCCTACTTTGTATAGACTCCGCAAGTAGACCTCCGTTGCTGAAACCTAATACCATCCCTATAATACACGCGACAACTCTGTACAGTACTCCTTGTCTCCATGATGACCTACTCCATTCGGTAGGGTCGCCTTGGTCTAATATTCGTCTCTAGCTTCCCAGAGCCAGCGTAACTAATCAAGGTACAAATCCCGCCAATGTCTCAACCCCTGTACACCTGTTCTTGTACCCTTCCTCCATCCAGAAACGTGTATGTGTGTCCAGCAGCCAACCTACCAACAACAGTGCTTGATCCACATCAGAAGCCTCACGCCGCCATCTCATCAATCATCAATGAACGACTATACTCATTTGGTCACATTGAATGAGATACCCCTTACTGAAGTCTAATGAGGTGTCATTCTGCACCCAGCGATCTCATATTCCACCAGTACGAGACTCAGCCACGTCCTTCACCGTCCGGACCCAGTTCCTGAAGAAAGGGGAAAGTCGTACGCCTAGCCTTCACCACAAGTCTAGACAGCGGCTCAGTCATTCACCAAACTCAACTCTTACATATCCCTCAATGAACTCCATCATGTGGACCCCCTATCACCGACTTATGCCTCACGAGACCAGCCTAGTACCATATTTCTGACGTCCGTGGCGACATCAGCTTCTCAAAAGTATATTCGCAGACCCGTTTCCTCTGCCGCAGAACTTCCATGTGCCAGGAGTTCAGACTGCCGGCTGTCTCGACTTCCTTTGTGACTTGGTGGTTTTCACGATGCAGTACATGACCGCATGCCTATGTGCCGCAGGCAGGGCCCGATAGACCCATTAATTCAAGCGTATATTTGCTCGCTGCCACCTAAGTTACCAGTGTCAGCGATACTGTACAAGGTCCGAACGGATTTCATCTTTCAGAAGGAGACGCCAAAGATAGCTCGACTTAAACTCATTTAGGCACTATATAGCGATGCTTAGGCTCCGGAAGTGTGGCAACAATTTGGAACCAAACGGCACGCTACCGCTCATACTCAGACACGAGACCCCAGTGGGGCCGCTGCGCAAAGCCGAGGGTTCTCGAAGATGGTCGACCTCATACTCCGTCATTCCTTCGGTTTGCGCCAAATCTCGACGGTGGTGATGCCGCAGTGGGTGCGGAAAACATGAATTAAGAATTACCAAGAAGGATAGGCAGGGGCGCACGTTGCGCTGAAAATCCCAAAGTTGAATAGGTGACTGGTGTCCAGGTCCCCTCAAGTTATTTGCGGAGTCTCAACAATTCGCCGCTTTCTTACTAAGACCATTAAAGAGTGTCTCCTGGTCAACCACGGGAGCAGCGGAAACCCAGAAGCGCTTGCAGGGAGACCGACTGAATGTCGTTCAATTTGACATTCGGGGCACAGTTACGGGGGGTTGGGTTGCCACTGAATACTTGTTACGCCCCCAACTTTCATTACGAATCCACGAAGTAACCCCTTTCTGAAGTTAGCCCTTCTTGTAATGGAATCGTCTAATACTAGTGCCGTAGATACCATATTGATGAAATGTCCACCACACAGAGAGCACGTTACTGTGTCCCGTGATGTGGTACGCTCCCACTTCGTACGGATGGAAATAAGCCACAATCGACCCGACAACTCGGGATATCTTAGTCGCTTCCAGAGATCTCGTTACCTTCCCCATTCTACAAGCACTTCGAAAGACGTTGATGGTGAGAAAGAGTGTTTCTCATATGACGGTTTATATTACTACAGAAGCCTATGCACTACCTCATGCCCGAGACCCTATCTACCCCATGACATCTATAGCTCAGCAAGGAGCATCGTCCCCAGATTCTGCACGACTTGGTCGCCCATTGCCTTTTCTACCGCTTCCTCCAGATGACGTTTCGGGTCCTGTTTTCCCACATGCCGTGTCTTCAGTTGTTCTGGGGTCAGAGTTGATTCTTCTTGGACAGATTTGTTGTATGCTTCTGATAGCGTCAGCATAGACTAGAGAGAAAGAGACGTTCTTAGATCCGCGTGATCAAGGGCTAAAGGCAATGCCATACCTTGATTGCTTTCTCATTCGCTTCTTTATGAAAGCGGAAATCTCGCAGCTTGAGACCTTCCGTCCAGTTTCGCTTGTGGAGATTCATCAACATTGACTGCTCAAGGTCGGTCTTGCGATAGTTTACGGCAATAGAATAGTAATGCCGATTAAGTCCGTGAATGAGCGCTTGGATCGAAGGTTTGTTAATGTGGCCGATGTTAGAAGTTGTTTGTCGAGGTTCGCGGCCAGAAATGACAGTGTGAGGGTTGATGAGGCGGAATGCGTCGATAACGACCTTTCCTTTGACAGATTGGATAGGGTCAATAACTACTGCCACCGACCGCGGGTTGAGCGACTCAAATGACTATAAAAATCTGATGAACAAATGCATTCACAAAATGTCCACGCTCCATCACGCGGACATATCCCAACAAGAAAGAACCGCACCTGCTGGGTGTTGATATCCACACTCGAAAGCCAGCATCCAAATCCAGGGTGCGAGTGGTACCACCCTACCACCATTTCTGGTCTATAAGGGTAATGGAAGGATAAGTCAGCATCTGTATAAGTCTTGGGCCCACACGCTAAATTGAAGTGTGAAAAAGGATTACGCATTGGGTTTACGAATAATGCCTATGTCGGACTTGAAAAATGGGGTGCCTACCTTCCAGTCTGCTTGAGCATATCGACCATCTTGGTTTGGAAAACATGATCCACTGATTCAACAGTTACAGTTGTTCCTGACTGCGGCATCGCAAAGACGTCTATCACTTGGACAGTATATTCATCCACAAACTCGCCCAACATGAGACCCATGACTTCCATTGGCACACCCGCGCGACCGTGTTTCAACATCTGTGAGAAGAAAGTGGGTGAGAGTTTAGTACATGTGCCGGCTTCATACCTTGAGGAGTGCCAACGAAGAAATGTGAATGACTTCGCCACTGACATTGGGTAAATGTAGGATCTTGAAAGTAGGGCGAACTAATAACATACTTATCTGGTACGTTTTGATCTCCGCGAGCCACGGCGCCACGACCTCCTCCAAGCATCATACGATCGAAGTCTGCGTCCATGGAGTATGTTATTTATGAAGAAAGTGGAAAGATAAGGTGGAGGAGCGACCAAGCAAGATGCTAATTGCCAGAGGTGACGCGTACAATGCGATCACGTCAAGGATCATTGTTGGCGTATCATTTACGCTTATTTAGCAACAGCAGGTCAAGTAAACAGACCGTATTCAGACGTTTTCGAGTGATGGCCACACACAACCATTCATATGAGCGGCATTGCCCTGCGCTCAAGGGCCTCGCCAGCCTTTGTTCCAACTTGTTATGACATCTAGCGAACTCTCAGATGCACTCAATCCATATGCTGGCCATCCAAGATTACGACAACCTGTTCAGAACTACCCAGATTCTCTCCAACAGAATGTCATCGACGCTCAGAATTATGTCCCCCATCGGAGTGAACTCGAGCTCGCGATCCCAGAGGCTCAATCGCCATCTATAGGCTTACCGTAGGCAATTTCACATTTCTAGTCGATTCCAACGCTCATAATTGACTAGGCAGACACAGATGGTTCCCAGGCCCGCGAGAGGACCTCTCACACCGGCGGCTCATCCTGTACATGAACTTCTCCGGGCCCTCCAAGCGACGAGAGAAGCACAGGAGCGCGAGACACAAAGACGGATCGCTTGGGAGCAAGAGCAGGAGATGAAGTTTCGACAACAGCAGGCCGAAATGGAGCTACAGATCAGCGAAATGCGACGCCAAATCTCCACGTTACAATCTGCTCTCGCGCAGAGCGCTCCTACCGCAGGTCCCTCCGGGAGCCCCGCCACCCCCCTCGATACCAATGGAATATCCCCGAATTGTTCTCCAAATATGAACAATTCTCATCCTGTAACTGGCTTGTTCACTCCACAGTATAGTATGTCGCCTACGGTTCTCCCGTCCCGGCCCCACCAGTCCATTCAACCCGTGTCCCCTGTATCTCCAATCCTGCAAAATCCACCTTCCTATAACACTTCTCACTTTGTCCAGGGTTCCTCCACTGCAACTCCTCACACATCGGTTTTGACACAACCCCGTTACAGCGGTGATGCCGGTGACTACCAGGCGGCGCTTCAAGTACAACATCATTCCCCTCACTTACAGCAGCCCCAAAATCAGCAATACCATGACACTCAGAATCATACGGCGCCAATACGCAACAATCTCCAGCAACGAACAGCTGCTGCAAGTCCGGTGTCCACCGATACTCTACCTCCACCCCAATCCGTCACCCCTTCGCCTTCCCCCTTAACCGGTTCCACGGATGTTTCTCGTTCCCCACGCTCGCCACATGCGAGCTCCATGGGCAGCAGAAAGCGGTCTAACGCTGATATCTCTAGCAGTGATTCTGGTAGTGATTCTGACAGCTCAGAGTCTAATCCTAGACATCGGATACGCCGGGTCAGTCATCACGACAGACGTTGCTTAACTATTCATGTCAGTCTTCTCCTATATTTTTGTCTGATCGTAGCTGAATTTTGGTTACCAGCACGCCATGCGTGCGCATTTTCTCCGGATGATGCAAGTGGAGACGGATAAGGAGCTACCCGATAGCCATGCAGAGGGCGTGCCCCTTGGTCCTGACGACCCTGTTCGATTCGTTTGGGATAAAACGACGAAGCAATCGGTCCACAATAGCCGTATGAAGACGCGTATCATGAACGATATCAAGGAGAATAGTCAATTATACAAGCACGTTCCTCGCAAAGATTTCACGAAGAAGGTTTTGGAAGGGGTCTTCGAACAGTGTTTCGTCACATTCAGGCAGAAATACCGGGCACAGAGGGATGCGTTGACTGCGCAGAACCTGAAGAAGCGAGAAGACGCCAAGGCAAGAAGAGCTCGACGTGTTTCTAGAAGAAAAATTGTGAGTTCCTTTCGGGATATGTATCTGTCACGTTGGGGTGCTGATGGAATTGCCCCTTGTAGAAGCTAAGCAATCGAGCAGAGTCAAGGGAACAGATCGAGGCTTTGGAACATGTGACCTTCGACGGGGCCTTGCAGCTTGAATGCATGTCTTCAGAGGAATCCGACTACGAGACGGATGCGTCCGGTAACCGAATATGCGTCCTTCGCACACGGGGCTACGCGTGGCGGAGTCAAAGGCTCGTCCGGTTCTATGGTATCTTGGATGATGAGGCCCCGAACAAGCTGAAGCGAGGAGTGGGAAAGAAGGAACGGTGTAGTGGCCCTCTGAAGGAGGGATTTCACCTGCCACCTAGCGGAGTCGCGAGTTGGATGATCAGCAAACGATGGATCAAAGTAGCTCAGCGAGAACACTCAGATCTCCCGAACGTCCTGAGGAAGTTGATAGAAGAGCCTCCAGGGTTCGAGTGGAGTCGACTCGATATACTCGGAGAGGACAGTGAGGATGAGTCTGACCCAGGTCCTCCACCTCCACCTCAGAATCCACAACAGTCTGTTATGCAGCATTCACATCCTCATCACCAGCCTCAGCAGCACCAACCGACTGGATTCCATATGTCGCCAAATATGAACTTAAATTATAATACTCAATCTAATTTATCGATACCCCAGCAGCATTTTAGCGGTGGCGTTTCTTCACTGGATTACGCATTGTCATCCTGATGTATACTGTAGTTAAATACTTATAAATCTAATGAACTGTGAAGCATCTTTGTGCCCGAAGTGTGAAGACGCTGGCAGCCGAGTTCCATCACACATCATTCAGACCCGAAAAGGCAGTTACGTCGCGTCATGTTAAACTTGGCGTCGGTGGCCACCTGCGTCCAAATACCTTAACCGTTCCTCGAAGTTTCTCTGCAACTCCCACTCGTCATGTCTTCAGAACCCTCAGGTGAGTGGTTTATCGTTACTGCACGGATCAGTGACGAATGCATTCAATAGGACATGGTCAACTATCCAACTTCCGTAGGTTACCAAAGTGGCACAGTATTCTCCTAAAGTTCACCTACCGAGAGTTTCTCAAAAGATACGACGCGGGAGAAGGAGTATGTTGAACTGCACGACCAGGTCCAGGTGTGTAAACCTTGCTTCACTCAAACAACGCTCGGTTGCTAATTGCTTCCCAGACGAGCATTAGCCTTCTGGACTCACTAGAGTCTTTTCTCTCCACGTTTCAGAAGGACCTTACGGCTGTGGCTGGTCAAATCTCAGAACTACAAGACCGGAGTCAGGATATCGATAATAAGCTGAAGAGTCGACGGGTGAGTAGCTACTTGACCGCAGGTCGTCAGTTACATCCCCTGTGCTCATGATTTCACGCCTTGAGTAGAAAATTGAACGGCCTCTTTCAAGTCTAATATCCGAGATTACGATCCCTCCCACACTCGCTACTCTTATTTTGGATAGCAACGTCGGCGAGCCGTGGATTGATGCTATAGAAGATTTCGAACGCCGGCTGACTATGTGCAAGTCCCGTTCGCGAGTGAAAGCAGCGAGAGACTTGGGTGAGGTGGCCGAGGGGTTAAGGATTGTGGTATGTCATACTTTGACATGATCTCGAGCCAGACTAATAGCAACACATGGAGGCTGCAACCAAGCTGAGAGGATTCTTTCTGGCCCTGTTCCAGCCCATCCGTGCGAGCGTGGCGACCAACATGCAAGTCCTTCAGACGTCGGTATTGCTCAAGTATAGTCCGTTGTATGCGTTCTTGCATCGCCAGGCACATGACGTAGCATTGGAGGTGCAGCGATCTTATGTGGGAGCTGCGCGGTTGTACTACGAGACTGGGTTTCGGCGGTACTCGCGAAGTCTTGGATATGTCAAGGTTGGTGTGCTTTTCTCAATGGATCTCCGAGCATCGTGTTGACGTACTCTTAGACCCGTACGACAGAGAAATTCGAGAACATGGTCGTTAGCAATAATGAGAAGGATCTTAAGCTTGATTCTGAGCGGCTAGCGCATTCAAGTATTAATGGTCCAGCCGTAACGTTGGCATACATGGCCGACGACAAGGCATATGTGGGTGATGAACTATTCGAACAGCTGACACGTATATATACTGACTCTTCATAGAAAGAGCCCGTCGAGGCGATGTTTAGGTCGCTGTTCCTTGTCTTCATGGATAATTCGACCGCAGAATACACTTTCCTATCCACCTTCTTCAACGTCGCACCGTCCATAATCAATGTCGATACAAGACAATCACAGCTCTCGTCAGCTTCACTCCTATCGCCAGATAGAGGTGCTTTCTCGGATATACGGTCATCTGGTGCCTCCGATCACGGTGGACAGCGGATCGTACCTGGTGCTTTGACAACGTTTAGTGATCTTGCTACGGCGCCGGGCACCAAGGAAGAACAGGCAACTTATGACTCGTTGTGGAAGCAAGTCTTTGATCCAGTCTTGGAATACTGCAAGGTGAGTCGAGTTATTGTGGTAGTTTAACCGGCTCGTACTAAAGATTCTGATAGACATTTGTGCGATCTGTGTTGGAACCTATGCCCCCAGTAATACCATTATTGACGATGATTCGGCTGTCGGAAGATGTTGTAACTGAAGTTCAGAAACGACGATGTCCACCTGCAGAACATTTCATTTTCAGCATCCGAATACAGATGTGGCCCGTATTCCAGAAAGCTATGTCGGAGAATGCTGATGCGTTGAAGAAATTGGCAGAGGGAACGTCGACAGGTTATTTTAGTCGGGCGACAGTTACTACTGATGCAATGGTGGCCGCGGTGAGTGTTTTCTTCATATGCACCGTTATCAAGATATTCATCTATTCGTGAATCCGACAGATGTGCAAGAAATATGTCGTATTGTTCAACGCCTTTGTTTATTTAACCGCCAATGAGGAGGAGACCATGATTTTCGCCAAGTACGTCGGTGATCGTAGTCCTGCTTATGCGACTCCTGACGAGATGTTTCTTCTAGCCTTCTGAAAATACGGCAAGAATTGACGAAACTTATATCACAACATACGGCTCGAGTTTCCGATCCCTTGACGAGAGCGACGGCACAGTCGTCTATTTATGAGAGCATACTTCAGGGCTTGAGTGTTTGTGTTCAGAGTTGTTTCGGTTTCGAATTCCCAGCTTACGTTTTCTATTGACATTGCAGAAGAACACTCATCATATAGCACACCCCAAATCTCAGCAGGAGACCGCGTTCTGGGCCAACCTAGAGGAGGAAGCACGACGAAAAATTGTCTCGGCAGGGCAAGCTAGAAGACGGTAGCAGTTATGGATATCATACGCACATAGATAGTCTATCTTGTCGTTATAGTTTCCACGCTATACATTGTCTGGTGGCAAAGTTTCTACTCCTTGGTTATGTCATTTGATGGTATGACTAAAATGGTAGCATCAAGGTCCATTTTGAACTTGCTCCTTTGAACACAAGCACGTTCCATTCTCAAACACCTACCAGCCACTCCCCCACTTGGAAACTGCCCACCGGAGAATAGAAGTGGTTCGTTCGTAATATCCCCCTCTCGCTCTGCAAAAAATGGCATCGCCAATGACCGCAATTCCGTCGCTTACAATGGAGGAAGAAGGTAGTGCTCGCCCTGATGCAGTTAAACCTTACAACTGAATTCGCGCTAATAGATTATGGATTACTATTGTAGATCACATCGTCCTTGCACGCATTACCAACGACGAGAGGCCTCTCAAACGCGTCATCAAGAAGTTCCACAATTACATCAATGCCAGCACCACCCCAAGTACAACCCCTGGGTCGTCTGACAACACAGCCCAATCAATGACGCCTGTCGACGATGCTAGGGAGGCTTTTCTTGTGGAGCTCGCTTCATTCCAATTGCTGTTAAAGAAGAGCGTGATGACATGTGAAGCGGAGACTAGGCAAGTAGAGGAATACCAGAAGGAGAGGCTGAAGATCGGTATGACTCGTTCCTGGTGCGGTGCTTGAACTATTTGACAGATGGCATGTAGAACAGGAGCATGAGTCACTGAAGAGCCAAATCAAGGAGTTGAAAGTCGCGTTGGAACAAGCACAGATCCTACGACGGCGGAAAATGGAGTATGATGTTGTGGCGGAGAAAATCCACACCTTACCATCAAGGGAGGAGCTCGAGCAGTGCGTTAATATGTCCATATCGCTGAAGTATGAAGTCTTCATTCACCTGATGCAGAGAGATAGCTGCTCTTGAGAATGACATGGCCGCTATCCGGTCCGAGAACGAGACTCAAGAAAAGACAATACAAGGGCACAAAAGCGCACTCGACGGGATTGTTGCCGAACTATCGTCATTACGCTTCTTCGGGAGGGACAAGGATACTGTATCAGAGGCGCCCTCCACGCGGGCTACACCCATTCCGGACGCTGGCGGATCTGTCGCTGAGGCTCATACGGACGGATCTACTGGAGCTAATTCAGCTATGCCGACTCCGTCAGCATCCAGGGAGGACATTGACGAAGAGAAAACCTCGGGAGGATCTGAGCCTCCCAAAGTGGCGGAGGAAAATCCCGATAATGATATTGAGATGGGCGAATTAGAAGAAGATCCGAAGGAAAAGGAGGCGGCAGTGAAGAAGAAGCCAATAGCAGAGGAGTTGGAAGAAGGGGAAACATTTGACGGGAGTAGCGAACTTTCCGAGCCCCCAGACGACAGTGACGACGAGCTATAATGCTGCACTTCGTTATGTAAGTCATTCCTAAATACGCGGTACATCTAAACTCATGAAATCTCTGGCACAGGTTACATTTTGTCCATATTCTCCCGCAGCTAGATTGCCAATAGCCTCCATGATTTTTCTGCTATCTTCCGAGTCATCGCCCGGGTACCGAGAAGAAAAATGGTTGAGAATGAGCTTCTTGGCGCGTATCTGCTTTGCAAATGCACCGGCCATTTGAGGCGTGGAATGGCCCCTTGATTTAGCCCGCTCCTCGACTGTTTCATACGTGTCGGTTTCCTTTGTATTGGGATCTATTCCGGGAAGATGAGCATTTGTGGCTTCATGTATCAGCAGATCTGCGTCATATGCAAGCGGTGCAATTGGCGATGGGTCGTACGTATCACCAAGAATAACAACCTTGCGCCCTTTCCTTCGTGGCGGTCCTTGCAGAATTGTACCATCAGACAACTCGACAGAAAGCCCTTGCTGTAATTGCCGCATCACGGACATTGGTGTATTAGTCCTTTTGATGTCGGGGATGTACTTTTGGGGATCGATTTTCCCAGGAATTGGTGCTTCATTCACTACATACCCGACGCAGGGTACGGAATGTTGAATCGGTGCCGCCGACACTGAGACTACAGCATCTTTATAGATGTCTTCCCATATTCCGTCAACTTGCCTTATATTGCGACCTTCCAATTCAAAAGGTAGCCGCGAAACAGCAGTAAAGTCGCCCATCTGAGGGTCAGATGGGAACCGTAGTTCATGAACAACGTACGTCCCATCAAGGTTGGTATGCGTGTAGAATAGCGCCGTCCGAATAAATGCTCGCGTGCCAAGAGGCCCGTAAATTTCCAACGGCTGTACCCGCAGGGATCAATGATGAAAGCGAGAAGTTCATTGTGACTGAATTAGACTTACAGGTCCGGAGGTATTTGTCTGAGCTCGTGGGTCTTCAATTCCTTCTGCTGTGCCCCCAGCCCCATTCATGCAACTCGCGAGAAGAGGCTTGACTCCAAAGATATGGTCACCTAGAAAACATGTTTCCGTTAGTAGCCCGAACGATATGGAGAATCGGTACAGAATTCCGCTCCATGCAAATCGGAGAGAAGTTTTTTGTGAACTGCACACATACCGTGTGTATGCGTGATGAATATCTTCTTAACTTTTCCCATCTTGACAGTTTTTGACCTTTGGATCTGGTGCTGGGTGGCTTCACCGCAATCGAATAGCCACACGTCTCCCCCGAGTCGCAATGCTAATGAAGAGTGGTTTCTTGTTGTAGAAGGCTGGGCGGACGTCGTCCCGAGGAATGTAATGTTCAGAGTCCCGACGGTTTCAGCGAGGCTTTTGTTCCCAACTTTGCTTCCAACGTTAGCCACAGTACGAGGCGCCGCTGTCGTCATACTGGGTTTCTCGTGGTTCGGCTGTTTATCGATGACGGAATGGCAAGTGTAAAAGACTCTTTGCGTTTTGCCGATGGTGTTCCGTTGGCGTGGGTTGCCGATCAAATGGGCACTTGACGTGAAGCTGTGTGCTAGATTCTTCAAGTTGAGAGTGAAAACACGGCGAAAGCAGCTATGGGCAAGCTCTGTGACAGGCATGACATGCATTGCAAGTCGTATTTGGCTGTTGAATCAGGTTCCAACAGGGTCGAGTGCCGCAAACATTGTACGTATCGGCCAGGGTCGTCACTTCGTTAATAATGTCCTTAATGCTTTGACACCTACGCGTAGCCCCCACAGCTCATTGTGAAACAGCCGCCAAATCCAATGCAAAGACTAATTAGATTCAAAGCTACAGATAACTAACGAATAAAGTCTATGTCTAAGGCTCCTTGGGTATACGCAGGAAAAATACAATAACCAGATTAAGTGATTCAAGGAGCCCAAAGAGATCATAGAAAGCAAGGAGACAGCAATCGAAAGCACCGTGACGAGAAAGCAAGGGAACTAAGGCTACACAATGGGGAAATCGCGCAATCCTAAGCAGGCATGGAGAAAATTGAAGAGAAAAATACAGCGCGAGCGCAACCCCCCGAAGGTCCATGAAGCAAAAAGGCTAAAAGATTTCAAAGCTAGGAGATCCTGGTATAAGGTTTGCTATTGAAGTCCCGGGATAGTCGGACTCACAAACAAGGCCATGTTTTTGTCGAATGCCCACCACCCTCGAAGCCTTAGTTCGGGCGGGAACGGTGCTTCTTTTTACAGGTGCATCTGCAAAACGTGGTGAGTGACGTGAGGAGAAGGATGGGGAAAGACTTTACCTGATTCCCCTCTTGATGCAATTTGGGCAGGCCTCTTTCTGTTGGCTAAAGTAAGGAGGCAGGCTACAGCAAAGATGAGGGAAGAACATACGCTGAGGCGGTTGAACCATTTGCGGGTTGTGGAGGCCATGCGTTGGAGTGGGACGTGCGTTGAGTTACAATGAGTAGTGCTGACGGTGAAAGACGAGGAGAGAAAGGCCTTTCTGCCCTCTTTTATAAGATAAAGTCAACAAGTCAACAGCATCATCGGCAGAGTTCGGTGATCATGAATAACAGACCACAGCACGGTCAACTCAAAGGAGCAGCAAGAGGCCTGTGCAATGAACGAAAGAAAACCGGAGAGGTGGCAAAACAGGGTTATGCGCAACACCATCTGTCGCCTGATGACGACCTGAGTCAGATGTATGTTCCAAAGACGCAAACCTGTGTCCTGCGATAACTTGGTGTCTAGTTAGAATGGACGCTGCTGAGCTCGAGCTTCAAACTTTACAGCATTTATCACCTGATGACGCCATGAATCAGACGTATGTTCCAAAGGCGCAAGAACCCGTGTTCTGCGATGACTTGGTGTTTAGTTGGAATGGACGCTGCTGGGTGTGGGCTTCAAAATTCAACAGCAGTTTCGGAAAAATGCATTTGCCAGCCCGGTGCAATGCAATATAGTTGCGGCTGCATTGGGGTAACTATGTTGATGACAATGTGTGCTGCTAATAACATGCCTGTGGTGTTGAAGCTAGTGAAGTAGGTGCACGCGGTACCGATGGAATCTATGTTGCGGCGTTAGCATATTCATGTCGGAACGCGCGTTTGCATCTACCTGTTCAAAATGAGCCCTTTAAGTACGAGAATTTCCCTGCGTAACCGCTCTTCAACAGGGCCCAAACTGCTACCAATGCCGGCACCACTTGCTGACGGGCGGTAGGGCATGTGGACCTGGGTGCTGATGTACCTAGTGAATTCAGGTAAAGTCTGTAGCGTATTCTGAAGGACACTGGGTTTAGATGCCTTGCCTTTGGAAAGAGATATTTTAAGCGATGACAAGGCCTTGACCACGGGAGAGGGATCGGGCGGGAGCGAGGGTGAGTAACTCCAGCGGGGGGAGGCTGGGGCGTTCGACTTGTTGACGGTGGGGCCAATGGGGGGTTTGCTGTAAAAAGGGGACACGAAGAAAGGACTTCCCGAAGACGTTGCTGATGAAACAGTTAGGAAAATCAGGTGTCAAATTTTGTCGAGACCCTCACCTCATACTGCAGGCCGTCATCTGACAAAGGCCAAGGGATTTTCTCTTCTAGGTAGCAGAACAATTCCTCTGTTGTTGGCTTCTGTTCACCGCCTTGTCCTTTGGTAAGGTCCACCAGGCCGCAGCGCAATATTGTCACAGGGGGTACCTCGTCGTATTCTACTTCCCCGTCGGTAAAAGAACTTGTGACGTCGTCAAGGGAGGAGTATTTGGAATATCCTGTCGGCTCTCTCCAGGGGTCGGCCTTTGGCAAAATTGACCAAGCTTCCGCCTGGCTTTCCTCGAAGGAACAAAAAGACGTTGTAAATCGTCGTATCAAGGTGAGGTGGTGACTCCTAAGGGCCCAGTGCCTCGACATGTAAGATTAGGCAATCCGAGGCAAACGGAAATGCTACACCGGCCATTTAAGACGTGGAATGGCCCCTTGATTTAGCCTGCTAATCGACTGTTTCATATGTGTCGGTTTCCTTTGTATTGGAATTTCTTCCGGGAAGATAAACATCTGTAGCTTCATGCATCAGCAGATCTGCAAGCGGTGCAATTGGCGAAGGATCGTACGTATCACCAAGATTAACAAACTAGCGTCCTTTCCTCCGCGGGGTCTCTTGTAGAATCGTACCATCAGACAGCTCGACAGACAGGCCTTGCTGTAATTGCCGCATCACGGACATTGATGTATTAGTTTAGTCGGACTCACAAGCAAGGCTATATTTTTTGCCGAATACTCACCACTCTCGAAGGCTTAGTCCGAGCGGGAATGGCGCTTGAATTCACAGGTGCATCTGCAAAACATGGTGAGTGAACGTGAGGAGAAGGGTGGGAAAAGACTTTACTTGATTCCCTGCCTGGTGGACTTGATGCAATTTGGGCAGGCTTCCTTCTGCTGGCTAGAGTAAGGGGGTGGACTACAGCCAAGATGAGTGAACGACATACGCAGGAGCGCTTGAACGACTCGCTAGTTGTAGGAGCCGTGTTTCGCCAGCGTTACTGTCGAAGCGAGTCACTTCGCGATAAACTCGGTTCAGTTCGAACTTGTGACGCTTCGGTGTAACAGGACCCCTGAATATCCTATATGAGGTATGTCGGTGATCCGCCTATTTTGGGCCCGCCACAGGCAAAGGTCAGTCCGGTGTCCGCCTCTTTTGGGCCAAATCTTGGCCGCAAGGTATGTTCGGCAATCCGCCCCCATGAACGGCCACCAGCCAAGGTCCGTTCAGCATCCGCCTACCATCCAGGACCCCCCAATCCCATGAAGTGCCCCTGTCAACAACCGAGTCCCACTAATCAGTGGACCCTAAACGGCTGCTCGAATCAATGTATCTCTGTTTCAAAGGCACAGTGGGCGACATATATATATTTGTATCACTGCGGTTGAAGCTTAGTACTATTTTCATGCATCAAAGGTGACAAACAGTATTCACCCATCTTTGTTGCCACTATGAAACATGATCGACCTCACCTGAGATGCCACTCTCTTCCACCAAACAGTTTGGATTTGGATAGGCAAAAAGTACCCTTTGAGCCCTCCCACTGACTTCACTGGCCTACGTCTACAGCCAATATCAGATGCTGAAAGTTGTGAAACCCAATATCTTACGTCCAGACATGTCAGCCTCCCTCTTCCTCGGACAAACCGTTTAAGCACTTATTTCGGTTCTGACTATAAGGCCATGCCTCGGGCTTGGTCTCATCTCTCCTTCGAGAAATACATCATATTGCCTGCCTCCCGATTTCCCCACAACTCTTGATTGCAAGCCAACGGGGCAGAGCATTCTACGAACATTGCACCTGCAAGAATCTGAATGTGATGAGGGAGGAGTTGACGAAATAACTTAGATTAGGTAAATAGCATTTCAGAACACACCCCTGAGGGAATACTCAGTGGCCCCGCAACAGTATTCTTGATCATCCTGATAATTTTGAGATTGTTTTAGATAATGGGTCAGGTTAATCGCTCAATAGTTGTATCTTGGCTTGACACCAAAGTTACCGAACAATATAGAGTATCCACGTCTCCCTCGAGTCGCAATGCCAATGAGGAGCGGTTTCTTGCTGTAGAAGACTGGGTGGACGCCGTCCCGAGGAATGTAATGCTTAAAGTCCCAATGGTTTCAGCGAGGTTTTTGTTCCCAGCTTTACTTCCAGAGTCCAATGTTAGCCACAGTACGAGGCGCCGCTGTCGTCGTACTGGGTTTCCCGTGGTTCGGCTGTTTATCGATGACGGAATGGCAAGTGTAAAAGACTCTTTGCGTTTTGCCGATGGTGTTCCGTTGGCGTGGGTTGCCGATCAAATGGGCACTTGATGTGCAGCTGCGTGCTGGACCCTTCAAGTTGACAGTGAAAACACAGCGAAAGCAGCTATGGGCAAATTCTGTGACAGGCATGACATGCATGTCAACTCGTATCTGGCTGTTGAATCAGGTTCCAATGAGGCTGAGTGCCGCAAACATGGTATTGGCTGGGGTCGTCACTTCGTGAATAATGCCTCAATGCTTTGACACCCACACATAGCCTCGCAGCTCGTTGTGAGACAGTTGCCAAATTCAATGCAAGGACTAATCAGATTCAGAGCTACAAATAACTAACGAATAAAGTCTATATCTAAGGCTCCTCAGTATACGCAGAAAAACAGATTAAGTGATTTAAGGAGCCCAAAGAGATCATAGAAAGCAAGGAGACAATAATCGAAAGTACCGTTACGAGAAAGCAAGGGAACTAAAGCTACACGGATGGGGAAATCGCGCAATTTGAACAGGCACGGGGGAAATTGAAGAGAAAAATACAGCGCGAGCACGACTTTCGGGTGGTTCATGAAGCCAAAAAGGTTAGCGGGTTCAAAGCTAGGAGATCCTGGTATGAGGTTTGCTATTAAAGTCTCGGGACAGTCGGACTCACAAACTAGGCTATGCTTTTGCCGCGCGCTCGCCGCTCTCAAAGCCTTGGTTCGAGCGGGAACGGCCCTTCGATCCACAGTTGCATCTGCAAAACGTGGTGAGTGAACATGAGGAGAGGGATGGGAAAAGACTTTACTTGATTCCCTTCTTGATGCAATCCGGGCAGGCCTCTTTCTGTTGACTAAAGTAAGGAGGTGGACTATAGCAAAGACGAGGGAAGAACATACACAGAGGCGGTTGGACGGCTTGAGAGTTGCGAGGGCCATATGTCAGAGTAGGTAGTGAATGGGTTGCAATGAGTAATGCTGACGATAAAGGGTGAGGAGAGAAAGGCCATTCTGTCCTCCTTTATAAGTTAAAGTCAGTGGTATCATAGATAATGAATGGCAGGATTTGGTTGGTCATGAATAGCAGAGCCCATAGCACGGTCAACTCAAAGGAGCAGCAAGAGCCTTGTGGAATGAAGCGAAAGAAAACCGGAAAAGCGGTAAGTCAGGCGTTTGCGCAATAGCATTTATTGCCTAATGACGCCGTGGCTCAGAAGTATGTTCCAAGGGCAAAAGCCTGTGTCCTGGGATAACCTGATGTTTAGTTGGAATGGACGTTGCTGGTTGCGGGCTTCAAATTTTAACAGCGGTTTCCGAAGAGTGCATTTTTCAGTCCTAGTGAAAAGCAACGTGGTTGCGGCCGTATCGGGGTAACTACATCAACGTCAACATGTGCTATTAAATACATGCCTATGGTGTTGAAGCTAGTGACACCGGTGCACGCGGTACTGAAGACATGAACGAGCGTCTGGGCCTCGGTGTTAGTATATTCATGTCGGAGCCGGCGTTTTCATCTACCTTCAAACGAGCCCTTTAAGCGCGTGAATTTCCCTGCGTAAGTGCTCTTCAACATGGCTCAAATTGCTACCAATGCCGACACCACTTGTTGGGGATGGTAGAGAATATAGACCTGGGTGCTGATGTACCTAATGGATTCAGATAAAGCCTGTGGCGTATTCTGAAGGACGCTGGGTTCGAATGCCTGGTCTTTGAGAAGAGATATTTTAAGCGATGACAGAGACTTGACCACGGGAGAGGGATTGGACGGGAAGGGCGTGAGTAACTCCAGTGGTGGGGAGGCTGGGGTACTTGATTCGTCGAGGTTGGGGCTAACGGAGGGTTTGCCGTGAAGAAGGGACATGAAGAAAGCACTTCCCAAAGGCGATGCTGATGAAACGGTTAGGAAAATCAGATGTCAAATTTGGTCAGAACCCTCACCTCATACTTCAGCCCGTCGTCTGACAAAAGCCAAAGGATTTTCTCTTCTAGGTAGCGGAACAATTCCTCTGTTGTCGGTTTCCGTTTGCCGTCTTGTCCTTTGGTAAGATCTGCCGGACCGCAGCGCAATATTGTCACGGGGGGGTACCCGTCGTATTCTACTTCCCCCTCAGTGAAGGAACTTGTGACGTCGTCGACGGAGGAGTACTGGAATATCCTGTTGGCTCTCTCCAAGGGTCGGCCTTCACCAAAATTGACCAAGCTTCCGCTTGGCTTTCTTTGAAGAAAGAGACGTTGTGAATCGTTGCATCAAGGTGAGATGATGACTCTTAAGGGAGTGCCTCGTCACGTAAGATTGGGAAGTCCGAGGCAAAAGGAAACGCTACACCGGCCATTTGAGGTGTGGAATGGCCCCTTGATTTAGCCCGTTCCTCGACTGTTTCATACGTGTCAGTTTCCTTTGTGTTGGGATTTATTCCGGGAAGATAAGCATTTGTGGCTTCATGCGTCAACAGGTCTGCATCATACGCAAGCGGTGCAATTGGCGATGGGTTATACGTATCACCGAGAATAACAACCTTGCGCCCTTTCCTTCGTGGCGGTCCTTGCAGAATTGTACCATCAGACAACTCGACAGAAAGCCCTTGCTGTAATTGCCGCATCACGGACATTGGTGTATTAGTCCTTTTGATGTTGGGGATGTACTTTTGGGGATTGATTTTTCCAGGAATTGGCGCTTCGTTCACCACGTGCCCGACGCAGGGTACGGAATGGTGAACGGTGCCGCCGACACCGAGACTACAGCATCTTTATAGATGTCTTCCCATATTCCGTTGACTTGACGAATTTTGCAGCCTTCCAATTCAAAGGGTGACCGCGGAACAGCAGCAAAGTCACCTGCCTGAGAGTCAGATGAGAACCGTAGTTCATGAGCAACGTACATCCCGTCAGGGCTGGTATGCGTATAGAATAGCGCCATCCGAATAAATGCTCGCGTGCCAAGGGGCCCGTAAATTTCCAGCGGCTGTGCCCGCAGGGCCAACGATGAAAGCAGGAAGTCCGTTGTGACTGAATTAGACTTACGGGTCCGGAGGTATTTGTCTGAGTTCGTGGGTCCTCAATTCCTTCTGCTGTGCCCCCAGCCCCATTCATGCAACTCGCGAGAAGAGGCTTGACGCCAAAGATATGGTGATCTAGGAAACACGATTCCGTTAGTAGCCCGAACAATGTGGAGTATCGGTAAAGAACTCCGTTCCGCGCAAATCGGAGAGAATTTTTGTGAATTGGGCACATACCGTGTGTATGGGTGGTGAATATCTTCTTAATTTTCCCCATCTTGACAGTTTTTGACCTTTGGATCTGGTGGTGGGTGGCTTCACCGCAATCGAATAGCCACACGTCTCCCCGAGTCGCAATGCCAATGAAGAGTGGTTTGTTGTTGTAGAAGGCTAGGCTGACGCCGTTCCGAGGAATGTAATGTCGGAGTCTCAATGGTTTCAGCGAGGCCTTTTCTTCCAGCTTTGCTTCTAACATTAGTCACAGTACAAGGTGCCATTGTCGTCATACTGGGTTTTCATGGTTCGGCTATTTACCGATGACGGAATTGTGAGTGTAAAAGGCTCTTTGCGTTTTGCTGATGGTGTTCCGTCGGCGTAGGTTGCCGGTCAAATGAGCACTCGGCGTGTAGTTGCATGCCAGGTCTGTGAGAGTGAAAACACGGCGAAAGCAGCTATAGGCAAGCTCGGTGACATATGTCAAGTATTTGGCTGTTGAAATCAGGTTCCATTAAGGTCGAGCTGCAAACACCATTAGCTAAGGTCGCTGCTTGGTCAATTGCATGAACCAATGCCCTTAATGCTTTGACACTCACACATAGCCTCGTAGCTTATTGTGAAACAGCTTCCAAATTCAGTGCAAAGGACTAATCAGATTCAAAGCTACAGATAACTAACGAATAAATTCTATATCTAAGGCTCCTTGGGTATACGCAGGAAAAACAGATTAAGTGATTAAGGAGCCCAAAGAAATCATAGAGAGCAAGGAGACAGTAATCGAAAGCATCGTGACGAGAAAGCAAGGGGACTAAAGCTACACAGATGGGGAAATCGTCCAATCTTGGACAGGTACGGGGGAAATCGAAGAGAAAAATACAGCGCGAGCACAATTTCCGAGGGTTCATGAAGCCAAAAGGTTAGCGGATTCAAAGCTAGGAGATCCTGGCATGAGGTTTGTTGTTAAAGTCTCGGGATAATCGGACTCACGAGCGAGGCTATGCTTTTACCGAACGCTCACCACTCTCAAAGCTTTAGTTCGAGCGGGAACGGTGCTTGTTTCCACAGGTGCATCTGCAGAACGTGGTGAGCGAACGTGAGGAGAAGGATGGGAAAAGAGTTTACTTGGATTCCTCATTGTTGCAACCTTGGCAAAACGCTCTCTCTTGGCTAAAGTAAGGAGGTGAAGAACATACGCGGGAGCGCTTGAACGGTTTGCGAGTCGTGAGCATCATATTTCGGAGTAGGAAGAAAATTGAGCAATGCTGAGTACAGTTGACGGTGAAGCTGATGAGGAGGAAAGCCTCTCAGCCTTCCCCCTTTATAAGTTTCAATGGCATCGTAAAGAGTGAACGGACGGGGCATGAATAGCCGAGATCACAGCACAAGCCAAGTTGAACTCAAGGCAACAGGAAGAACCCTGTGCAGTGCGAAGAGGAAAAGAACCGGAAAAGCGATTAAACAGGTTATGCGCAATAGCACTTGCCGCCCGGTGAGGCCGTGACTCGGGCGTGTGTTCCAAAGGCGCGAGAACCTGTGTCCTTGGATGACTTGGTGTTAGTTGGAATGGACGCAGCCGACCGCGGGCTTCAAATTTTAACAGCAGTTTCCAAAAAGTGCATTTGTCAGTCCCGGCGCAAAGCGAACGTGGTTGCGGCTGCATCGGGGTAACTATGTTGATGCCAATATGTGCTGCTAAAGACTAAAGACGTGCTATGGTGTTGAACCTAACCGGTGCACGCGGTACTGAAGGCATGAACGAGCGCCTAGGCCTCGGTGTTAGTATATTCGTGTCGGAGCCGGCGTTTGCATCTACCTTCAAAGCGAGCCCTTTAAGAGCGCGAATTTCCCTGCGTAAGTGCTCTTCAACGGGAGCTCGAATTGCTACCAATGCCGGCACCATTTGTTAGCGGGCGTAGGGCGTGTAGATCTGTGCTGATGTACCCAGTGAGTTCAGATAAAGTCTGTGGCGTATTCTGAAGGACGCTGGGTTTAGATGCTTGGTCTTTGGGAAGACACATTTTAAGCGACGACAGAGACTTGGCCACGGGAGAGGGATCGGGCGGGAAGAGAGGCGAGTAACTCCAGTGGTGGGGAGGCTGGGGTACTTGATTCGTCGAGGTTGGGGCTAACGGAGGGTTTGCCGCAAAGAAGGGACATGAAGAAAGCACTTCCCAAAGATGTTACTGATGAAACGGTTAGGAAAACCAGGTGCCAAATTATGTCGGAACCCTCACCTCATACTTCAGCCCGTCATCTGACAAAAGCCAAGGGATTTTCTCTTCTAGGTAGCGGAACAATCCCTCTGTTGTTGGTTTCTGTTCGCCATCTTGCCCTTTGGTAGGATCTGCCAGGCCACAGCGCAATAATGTCACGGGGGGGTACCCTGTCGGTGGAGGAACTTGTCACGTCGTCGACGGAGGAATATTTGGAATATCCTGTTGGCTCTCTCTGGGGGTCGGTCTTTGGCGAAATTGACCAAGCTTCCGCTTGGCTTTCTTTGAAGGAAGAAAGAGACGTTGTAAACCGTCGCATCAAGGCGAGATGATGACTCTTAAGGGAGCGTTTCGTCATGTAAGATTGGTCAATCCGAGGCAAAAGAAACACTACACCGGCTATTTGAGGTGTGGAATGGCCCCTTGATTTAGCCCGCTCCTCGATTGTTTCATACATGTCAATTTCTTTTGTATTGGGATCTATTCCGGGAAGATAAACATCTGTGGCTTCATGTATCAGTAGATCTGCATCACATACAAACGGTGCAATTGGCGAAGGGTCGTACGTATCACCGAGAATAACAAGCTTGTGTCTTTTCCTTCGCGCCGGTCCTTGTAGAATTGTACCATCGGACAACTCGACAGAAAGCCCTTGCTGTCATTCCCGCGTCACGGACACTGGTGTATTAGTCCTTTTGATGTTGGGGATGTACTTTTGAGGATCGATTTTTCCGGGAATTGGTGCTTCGTTGACCACATACCCGACACAGGGTACGGAATGTTGAATCGATGCCGCCGACACCGAGACCACAGCATCTTTATAGTTGTCCTCCCATATTCAGTTAACTTGGCAAATATTATGACCTTCCAACTCGAAGGGTAGTCGCGAAACAGCAGTAGAGTCGTCCGTCTGAGGGTCAGATGGGAACTGTAGTTCATGAACGACGTACGTCCCATCAAGATTGGTATGCGTGTCCGAATAAATGCTCGCGTGCCGAGAGGCCCGTAAATTTCCAGCGGCTGTGCCCGCAGGGTCAATGATGAAAGCGAGAAGTTCGTTGTGACTGAATTAGACTTACCGCTCCGGAGGCATTTGTCTGAATTCGCGGGTCTTCAATTCCGTCTGTTGTACCCCCAGCCCCATTCGCGCAACTCGCGAGAAGAGGCTTGACTCCAAAGAGATGGTCACCTAGGAGACATGTTTCCGTTAGTAGCCCGAACGATATGGAGTATCGGTGCAGAATTCCGCTCCTCGTAAATCGGAGAAAAGTTTGTGAACCACACACTCACTATGCAGATGCGTGATGAGTATCTTCTTGATTTTCCCCATCTTGACAGTTTTTGACCTTTGGATCTGGTGCTGGGTGGCTTCATCGCGATCGAATAGCCACACGTCTCCCCCGAGTCGCAATGCCAATGAAGAGTGGTTTCTTGTTGTAGAAGGCTGGGCGGACGCCGTCCCGAGGAATGTAATGCTCAGTGTCCCAATGGTTTCAGCGAGGTTCTTATTCCCAGCTGTACTTTCAACGTTAGCCACAGTGCGAGGCGCTGTTGTCGTCATACTGGGTTTCTCGTGGTTCGGCTGTTTATCAATGACGGAATTGCGAGTGTAAAAGACTCTTTGCGTTTTGCCGATGGTGTTCAATCAGCGTGGGCTGCCGATCAAATGAGCACTTGACGTTTAGTTGTGTGCTAAATGTGTGAGAGTAAAAACACGGCGAAAGCAGCTATGGCCAAGCTCGGTAACGGGCATGACATGCATGCCAAGTCGTATTTAGCTGTTGAATTGAACTCCAATCTCGTCCGTGGCGCCAGATAAAGTGTATTATTGCACATATGGTGGATCCGACATTGTGAGTTGGGTGTGGGAGTTTATGGGTTGTAGGTGCCCAGAGACCCCAGGCGATGAGGTCGAAGTGGGAAAGCGTCGGGTCGCCCCCGGTGCTCCGTTGCTTCGCACGCCTATGTCGAGACCCTATTAGATATTGTATAGGCTATTGTAAGAGGAATGGTGGGTGGGATTTAAGAAAGGTTATTTGTGAAGAGGAAACGGGGTAGAAAAGGGGAGGTGATACGAAATAGAGATAGGGAATGGAAATAGGAAGTCGGGAAATGTGTCTATTGTGGTGTAGTCACGCTGTCACATAGTGTGTGGACGAGACATTACGCCGCACTCGTCCCTCGTGAGACGTGTCACTAGGGTCCGCAAATATAGTAGCAGCCAGGGTCGTCACTTCGTTAATTGCATGAATCAATGCCCTTAATGCTCTGACAACCACACATAGCCTCGCCACTTATTGTGAGACAACTGCCAAATTCGATGCAAAAACTAATTAAATTCAAAGCTACACGCAACTAACGAAAAAAGTCTATGTCTAATGTTCTTGGGGTATACGCAGAAAAAAAACACAAATAACCAGAATTAACAGGTGATTCAAGGAGACCAAAGAGTTCATAGAGAGCAAGGAGACGGCGATCGAAAGCAGTGTGACGAGAAAGCAAGGGAACTAAAGCTACACAAATGAAGAAATTGCGCAATCTTGAACAGGCACAGAGAAAATTGAAGAGAAAAACACACAATCTTCGAAGGTCCATGAAGCAAAAAGGTTAGGAGATTCAAAGCTAGGAGGTCCTAGTATGGGGTTGCTATTATTCTCGGGATAGCCGGACTCACAAATGAGGCTATATTTTTGCCGAACGCTCACCACTCTCAAAAGCCTTGGTTCGAGCAGGGGCGGCGTCCACTTCCACAGGAGCATCTGCAAAACGTGGTGAGTGGACATGAGAAGGACGGGAAAAGACTTTACTTGGATCCCTGCTCGTTGCAATTCGGGCAGGCCTCTTTCTGTTGGCTAAAGTAAGGAAGGAGACTGCGGCAAAGATGAATGAAGAACATACGAAGAGGTGGTTGAACGTTTCGTGAGTCTTAAGGGCCATGCTTTGGAGTAGGAAGACAATCCGAGTTATTTCGAGCAATGCTAACGGTGAAGCTGATGAGGGGAAAGGCCTCTCTGCAGCCCCGCTGCTTTATAAGTTAACGTCAATAGCATCGTAGAGGGTGCATGGACAGGGCGTGAATAGCAAAGACCACAGCACGAGCCCAGTTGGACTCGAGGAGCAGGAGGAAACCTGTGCAATGAAAAGGGAAAAAAACGGAAGGTTATGCATAATAGCATTTATCGCCAGTTGATGCCGTGACTCAGACCTATATTCCAAGGCGCAGAACCTGTTTCTGGGATGTCTTGGTTCAGTTGGAATGGAGGCTGCCAACCGCTTCGAGCTTCAACAGCAGTTCGGGAGAGTGCATTTATCAATCCCGGCCGCGACTGCACCGGAGTAACTATAGTAATGTCAACATGTACTGCTAACAACATGCTTATGGTGTTGAAGCTAGTAAAGTCGGTGCACGCGCTACCGATGGCATGAACGAGCGCCTATACCGCGGCATTAGTATATCCATGTTGGAACTCACGTATGCACTTACCTGTTCAACACGAGCCCTTTAAGCGCGCGGATTTCCCTGCGTAACTGCTCTTCAACGGGACTCAAATTGCTACCAATGCCGGCATTACTTGTTGGCGGGCGGTAGGGCATGTAGACCTGTGTGCTGATGTACCCGGTGAATTCAGATAAAGTCTGTAGCGTGTTTTGAAGGACGCTGGGTTTAGACGCCTGGTCTTTGGGAAGAGATATTTTAAGCGATGACAAAGACTTGACCACGGGAGAGGGATCGGGCGGGAGGGGGGGTGAGTAACTCCAGCGTGGGGGAGGCTGCGGCGTTTGATTTGTTGACGGTGGAGCTAGCGGAGGGTTTGCTGTAAAAAGGGGACATGAAGAAAGGACTTCCCAAAGACGTTGCTGATGAAATAGTTAGGAAAACAAGGTGCCAAGTTGTGTCGGAACCCTCACCTCATACTTCAGCCCGTCATCTGACAAAAGCCAAGGGATTTTCTCTTCTAGGTAGCGGAATAATTCTTCTGTTGTTGGCTTCTGTTCACCGTCTTGTCCTTTGGTAAGGTCTCCCAGACCGCAGCGCAATATTGTCAAGGGGGGGACCCCGTCATATTGTACTTTCTCGTCTGTAAAAGAACTTGTGACGTCGTCAAGGGAGGAGTATTTGGAATATCCTGTTGGCTCTCTCCAGGGGTCGGCCTTTGGCAAAATTGACCAAGCTTCCGCTTGGCTTTCTTTGAAGGAAGAAAGAGACGTTGTAAACCGTCGCATCAAGGTGAGATGATGACTCTTAAGGGAGTGTCTCGCCATGTAAGATTGGGCAATCCGAGGCAGAAGGAAACGCTAAGAAGTGCCGATCAATAATCAGGTAGTGTCACCGTGCAAAGGCCGACCCACGTAATAGATGAAGACGAGGAGAGCAGAACCGCCAGCTAGCCAGGAGAAAACCCTTGAGAGTCCTAATAAGAGATTAGGAAGATTGGAGGGGGGAGGTTGTGGGTATGTGCGCGGTGGAACTACAGGAGCTGAAGGAGGCTGAGCTAAGGCTTAGTACGAGTTCTGTTCTCGTTGAAGCAACCACCCACCGCGTCCCGTAGGAGAGAATCGATTTCGGGTTCATGAAAGCCCTTTTCCCGAAGAAACTGTCGCTTTGCGAAGACATCTTGATTGGCAATTTGGGGGGAGCGCAGGAAAGAGCGAGCCCTCGAAAGCAGTAGTGACCTATCCTCAGTGCTCGGAGGAACGGGAGTGTGTGGTTCGGATACCGGAGTCGGCAATGTTGCTGGGCTAGGGGAAGAATTAGGTGTATTTGTTCGTTCAGAAGGCACGGTGTTGACTTTGTTCTCTGGCGTTTTGTCATCGACAGCCATGACTGAAGGGCAGCTTTGTCGTCGACGTCGACTAACGAGCCCGAGACAACCTCCCCACGTGAATACTTCCATTGCAGCGAATTTGAATTACATAATACACAGAGTTGCATGCATAGTATCCCTGAGAAGGACCTTGCTTTTCACTGCAGACCATGTTCGACCCACTCGACTCAACTGCTGCATTTCGTGGTGCCGAGAACCCAGACGTCCCTCCATGGCCAACAACCCCCCGTCCTCCAGGCTCTCCGATCCCCAACCTCCGGCCAGCCACAACTCCAGGCACCTCGACTCCTGACAGAGGCCCAACACCAGGCCGCTATGGCAGAGAACCTCAGATATATGGACAGCCTGAAGCAGGTCTTATATCTCCGAGAGAGACAACAACTTCTAACGGAACTAACTTTGAACGACCGGAACCATATCTGAAAGTCAGAATTACTGGCCTAGATAGAAACAGACGGGATATTCTCGTCAAGTTTGACGCGCAGGTGCGTAGATAAAACATGGACCGAAGTTGTCTACTCATATGCGGCGCAACTAGACCAATTTATCCAACTTCACTGGCACTACCTATCGTAACGTGTCACGATCGTATCTCGAGTTCCAACAATTCTACGAATCCATCGTTCAGAATAATCCGCAAACCATCGTCCCAGCGCTGCCCCTGGCACAAACCTCGGCGCCTACTGATGAGGAGGATGACCGTCTTGTGAAGATTATGTTACAACGATGGATCACGCGAGTTTGTGAAGATCCAATTCTCGTCAATGACGAAGACGTTCGCGCATTCATCGAAAACGACTTCGGATACCAACCTACTCCTAGACCTCGAAAGAAAGCCTCTTCAGGGTTCAGCCTCATTCGGCGACACGTGCCCGACGAAGACGAAGATCTTCAGCGTGCCAGGTTCGAGTTAACAAAGTTGGAAGGCCAATTCTTCGATGCAGCGAAGGCAGTGGATAAATTAGCTGTTACACGCAAAAGTTAGTACACCGTCCGAAATCCAAGGACGCAGTCTAAAGACATTCATGCCACTCTATACAGCCCTTGCTACTGCACACGCGGAAATGGGGAATAAGCTCATCAATGTCGCAACAACGGAAGCCCATCCACCTCTCGGGAACGCACTGCGCAAGATTGGTCGAACTTGGCATAGCCTTGCAGATCTAGACCACGCACAAGCTATTAGTGAATGCGTGATTTTAGCGGACTCTCTTGGGTATCAAGGAATGAACGCTCGGTCGGCAAAAGAAACGCTCCAGATGCGTACTGGTGTTTTGGAGGAATACCAGGCCGCTGTTAAGACAACTATCTCCAAGCGCAGGCACATAGAACGCCTAAAAGCAAGTTCTAACATCCGTCCAGAAAAGGTCGATGAAGCTTTGGTGGATATGGAAGAGGTGTGTGTTGTTGAATGCACTGCTTAGAACTCTCCATCATTAAACAAGCCCACTTAGGCCGATCGCTATGAGCAAATCCTGGCGAAGAGGGCGGAAGGGATATCTCAGAATCTACACCGCGCTCTTCAGACCCACAACCGTTACGCTAATGACGACATCACGACAGCCCTCATAGAACATGCGAGGTCCTCGATTATGTATGAGAAACAACTCTTAAAAGAGTTGGAAGCTCTTAGAACGGACGTTGCGAATGCCGCGAAGAAGGTTCTTCCTGTGGCAGGCCCACCCAAGCCGAAGATCATACCGCCTCTCGAAGATTATTACGATCATCCTCGCTCTGCACCTGTCGTGCAACCTACAAATGGCTTCCACCACACACCACCACATTTATCAACACCGCCGCCTACTTCCTTCAGTGCAGGTGCCCCTGCGCACTCGAACTTCAAGCCGCCTCTTTCTGCTGATCCCTTATCTGCTCCTCAAATCCCTCCCACAAATTCATACCCAACACCCCAACCTGCAGCCCCAGTACAACAACAATCGTCGCCGCAGGCCTCGGCCGATCCCCTGAATACATCTAACCCTCCGCCTAACCCTGCTGTCGCCCCTCAACTGCCCCTTGTACCCGATTCAATGTCAGCGACACCTGCACCACCGCAATCCCAACCGCTCCCACCCTCTATCAATCAGACACCTGCCCAACCTCCCGTACCACCTGCACAGTCACCGAGTGCCGGACCCCCAACTTTTAGGTCACCACTCCACGAGCCACCTCTCGGTGGCCGCTTCGCCGACGGTGCAAAGTCGATGTTCATTAAACCTACGGCACCGTCCCATTTACAGGACCCTCAATCCGCGGGCATGTCCGCATCTACTCCCAGCCTGCCTGGGGGATCACAACCTTTTGATCCCCTGCGTAGTGACGCAGTCCCACGGTCTGCAACTACATCTCCGCTATATCATGGAGCTCAAGCTAGACCTAACCCAGGACTCCAGCATCAGAGTGCTGGGCTTGACCCGCTGGGGCAAGTCAGGCCACATCAGATGCCGCAGTCGATGCGTGTTCAGCCGACGAGGCCACGATTAGATGCGAGGGAGGCTGCAAGCAAGTTGGCTAATATGTTCTAATCACGCATAGTGTTAGAGTGGTGTGGACTGGTTGTCTGCTACGTTTCGCTCGGACCATAATGTTTTGCTGTTCGTCATGTTGATTGCCCTTGTGTTTTCGTTGTTCATAGTTGTGGATAATATACGATTATTAGGCTTCGTTGACTCGTCGACGATCGAAAGCTAGTGGTCCATTGGAGAGAATAGGATTACATTTATTACAGTCATGGACTTTGAACTACCAAAGAACCTGTGAAAGCCTTCCGTTTATCCACCAGGTGAAACCTCTCCTGCCTCCCCCTGACAAATTGCCATGATTGAGCGTCTTCGTTCCAGTAGGCATTCTCTTCAATACGGAACCGAATGGTCTCATTCCGCTCTTCCACGAAGTGATATGCGTAGAGCTCAATGCTATAATATGTGTTTGGGAGGAGAGGAAGCTCTCCGATGACAGGCACATACTGGGGCAGGTTAAGGAAACCTGTTTAGGCCGTCCTTTAGAAACTGTCCTATCGACGCGATGGTTGGACATACCAATTACAGCCCCTGCATCGTGCCCCCAGTCGCCAATAGGGTGGCAGTAAATCTGGCCTTCAATCCCTTCATCCTTCATCTGCTCCAAGGATCGCTGCAGGACTTGGTTTCCCGTAATACCTGGTCTCATGTTGGCGAGCACAATATCTTGCATCCTATTTCCCTTTTTGAGGCCGTCCTTCAAACTTTGTGGGGCGTCTTCCTCCGGTAGGTCTTGGTCTGTCCGCAGGACATACGCCATGTGTTGAGTGTCTGTGTTGAGTCCCATCGCTGTGATACCAAAATCAATATGGAGGACATCTCCCTCTTGAATTATGTCGTCCGTGCCTTCCCAACCTGGATAGGAGGCTTCAACGAGGACGGAGATACGGGGTTGATTCCAAGTGGTTAAATTTCGTTCTTGGATTTTCTCCCTGAACCACCACGAAAGGTCCTGTTACTTCCTTGAGTTCAAAGGGATGCACATCGACTGAGAAGGGAGCAGACCTCCGTTGAAGTAATTCCAGGCTGAATAATTTTATGAGAAAATCCCTCTTCGAGCATCGCCCAGACAGTTTCTTGCAGCTTCCGATAATATGACAAATGACCATCGACTCGGGCTGCGACATATTCAATCGCAAGCATGGGTTCGTTCACCATCCTCTTGGTCCATTTTTCGCCCAACTCTTCCGCCAGGACTTCGTACTCCCCTACATGAAGACCGCCTGCAAAAGCAATATTCCTGTCGGTATTCACAACAATCCGCCGAAAGTCATGTTCTTCAAAGGTTGCCCGCAGTTCAGGCCATACTTGGCCAGTATTATCAACCCAAACGATTGGATTCGGTAGCCCCGCGGTAGTGGAAGAGTTGGTATGAAAGAGGACAACAGTCCGTCGGTGTGAATCAAATGCCGTTGCATTCTTGATCGACCACCATATCGTATCTTCAGCATGTTCTCTTTGGATCATCTGCGATTCAATGCATCCCTGTTAACATCATACCGATGCCATTAAGCTGGACAACACACCAGCCACGCGTCTGCATTATGTTTTCGCAACAGCGTCGGGATACGTGCTATTCGTTCTGCCCTCCATGCTTGTTCGATCTTGGCCTGCTCCCTTAGGCTCGGTAGCTCCTGATACTGTGCAGGTTCCTTCGGATGTTCCGCATTGCATGAGCCGAAGATCCAGGGTAGGAGACACAGGAGTAATAGCTGAAGGATATACCACATACTGGAGAGTTGTACCTGTCCTGTGAGTACTAGCCGAGAAAATAGCCTAGGTGTACTTCTTTTTTTCTCAGCTCGTCCAGACGAATTCTTTTCGGCAGAATCTGGTGATAATATCAAACAGCGACTCGAGATTAGACTCCATTCTGTGGACAAGAAGCGGTCGTTCTCGGTAACCAGTGCTCTGGGTCCTTGTCCATTTTGCCCCCAACCAGCTATGGTGGTGCCACCAGTGCGCCACCTCGCCAAAGTCACCAATTTCAATTCTTGCTAACATCATTTCATCCCGAGTTTGCAATTCATATTTTTCCATGCAACGGCCTTCGACTTGTGCAGGACGTCCTCATCACTTGCCTTACTATGCACATTGACTTCCGCCCCTACTAAGTTTTTTTTTGCACGTGAACGAATCTGCGATGCGTCGGAGGCTTGGGTCGTGGTCGACTCTTAGGCAACGGGAGCACCGCGTCTTCAACGTGTCGTCACTCATGTCTAGGTAGCATCTTCCAGCATACAGCAACTTCAAAAGAGTCCAGAGAGGTAGTCCAAATGTCCAAATAGCATTTCACCACAAGCTAATATGAACAGATCTCAAAAGAGCGGCAGGTTCCCCATTGTAGTCTGTGAAAAAGCGTAATAATACTCGATCAAGAGAAGCAGGAAACAGTCAAAAGAAGAGAAGGGTCCATCGGTGGTCCATGGCATCATAGGCGGTCATTATGGAGACAGGAAGAACGAGGTCTCAGGCGCCTCAAGGGGCAGGGCAGTCTGGGATTGTGATATCCTTAAGGGTTCGGCTAAAAAGCAGTCAAGTCAGAGGAAAGGCTAGGCATAGGAAAGTTTGGCGAACTCACTCTCCGTTGAAGAGACCCCACCAGCCCTCAACACCGCCATAAATATCATCCTTCCACTTCTCATCACAGAACTCAAAGAAGAAGTATCCGACGTTCTGAGAATTGGCTTGACATACAAAGGTGTCAAGGAAAGTCTGATACGATGACGCTCGGCAAATATCATCTCCGTGACTGAGATGTACTCACCTGAAGACTTGGGACGGATGCAGGAGAGGCCCCATTGTTTGCATTGCCCGCGTCCGAAGATTTCTAAAGCCGGGGGATTAGCCAACTCCTCTCAAGTATGGTAAGATGATGACATACCGTGGGCCAACCGGTCTCAGCAATGTACATCTTGGGTTTGTTGGCAAGCTGCGAAGCCGGTTGGACATTGGTCTCATCGAAGAATTTGAAGACCCAAGCGGCAGCATCAGCGGCCGTCGTGTTCGCGAACCAGGCGTGCACGTTCGACATCTGTTTCCAACCGTCAGTTTCGTTCTCCAGCTCATTTTCTAGGGAGACCCTGGATACGAACGCCATAATCAACGGAAGCCAGAACCTCTTTATTAAAGAAACTTCCAGCATCCGAGGTACCAATGGCAATGGGCTTAGAAAGCTTCATGTCTGCAATCATTTGGCGTGTATCGTCGATGTCAGCCTTGAGGATTGCAGCACCTAACAAAGTAAAACAATGTTAGTGACAGGGAAATATGTCTCAAACCGCGTTGTTACATACCCTGTTGGCCAATGGGACTCTCCGGGTCCTTGGATTGATGAGCGGTGAGGTAACTGACGAAATATAAGCTATCGAACAATCATCGCATTCGGAACCACGAAAACGTACTTGAGCATAAACTCGTTACCGACAGTGATTCCCCCAACATGGTCAGGACCGTATGTCTCAATGGCTTCCTTGATAGCTGCGCGCTGCCTCTGATACGGCCCATTGTCGTCGGGCACCACATAGTTACCGAGGTAAACTTCCATCTCAACTTTCGTTTGTTTGATTGCTTCGAGCTGTGCATATAGAGTTGAAGATCCGCCAATTAAGTCGAGTATTTTTAGAACATGCAAAACTTAGGAGGGTAAGTATGACGTACAACAAGGGCAGTTTGGTTACAGTCGGAGCCGTAGAGACGGATGCGGCTTGTGAGCTGAGAGAGAAGCTAGGGGGGATTGTGAAGTTAAATTAAACGTGTATGGATGAGGCAAATAGGACGCACTTGAATATCCTTGATAACATTTTCTGTTCACGAGGTCAGCACTGAGAATCCTCGAAGAACGCACAGGACATGGCAACAACATACCAAGCTTGTTCCCGCAATTGGGCATGAGAGAACCTTCGGGGGTATATGCAATACCATAGAACGACTTGTGCAACCGTGGATCCTTCTCAAACTTGCTGGGATCATCACCTATGTTGACATTCGTATCACTGCCAGATTTACTGGGGTTGGATTGTGTCGAGCCATTGCCATTCCGGTGGGTAATGAAGTACCACGCAGCCACGCCTCCGCCAGCGAGGATGAGGAGGACGACGAGTGAACAAATGACCTAAAATTCGCAACGGAGAGAGGAGAGACGAAATGGCGGGTGGGTAATTAGTAGGCGAGTGAATAGCGCGTTGAACCCACAATCCATCTCGACTTCCTCCGTCGCGCTTTCTCCTGCTCTAGCGCATATGCCATTCCATCGAGGTTCTGGTACTTTTCCTGCATGGTGATCAACTACGCCTCAGATAGCCGAAAAATAAGGAAGGGAAGAAGAAGATAGGCAGAGGGGAAACGGGTAGGGAACGACTGTGTGTCTGGGAGCGAGTGGGAACCGCTTGGACCGTACAAGAAATACGGTCAGCAGCGGGTGTGGTGTAGTATATGAAACTGAGATAGCCTGAGAGACAGGTGAGACGAATGAAATGAGGGAAAGGAAGTGGGTGAAATGCTGAAGTCTTGGGTTTGGCCTGCGGAAGCGCCACCGTTGTGGTCTAATACGACCCTGACAACCGTAGGACCTTCCTGTCTCGAAACTCGGCCGCCAAATTACGCAACTACTCAGGGCTGGTGAGTTGTGGATGCAGAGTAGATGTAGCGGTGCTTCCGCAGATTTATTGGAGTTTTCCTGCTGGATTTTGTGCCGTTTGTCGAACATCGGAGGTCGAATGTGTGGGGTCGGATCTGTCGGAATTACTGAGTGCGGGGCTCCAGATTCATATGACACCTGGGTCTGAAATTGATAAATATGAAGTCTAACAGAGCCTACATAAGTAACTTGCCTAGGAGGCGCTATGGTAATATAGATTATATGCGTGCTTGACATCGTGCTATAAATATCCCGTCTTGTATCCTTCAGCTATAAAGACTCTCTAGAGATTTGATGATGCGACAATGTTCCTAATCCTAACAACATCATGACACTATATTTAAAAATCAAGCAGTAGAAAGATATAGACTAACAATGTAATGATCCCGAAAATCGGGAGAGAGATAAAGTAATCAATAAACAGGTGAATCCAAAGCGGTATCTTCGAGCCACAAGGGCAACATATGTCCCATACGCAAGACTTTCGTCCGCAGGTATTTATCGAGATCCTCCCCATATACAGCGTTGCCACCAATGAGCGTAGCGCCTGATATCCTTTCCTTCGCTTCTTTCTGCTGTCGTGTGATTGCGTCTTGCTCCCCTTCCACCGGCTTCTTCAACTCAGTTTTCTGCTTGCGCTGTTGCCAACTTCGTGGTATCATGGGCACGCGCTCCGTTATCTTGATCCCTTCCTTCTGCAAAGCCTCAACTTTGTCAGGGTTGTTCGTCAATAATCGGACCCCTTCCGACGTCACATCCTGCGACCCCAGGCCTAAATCACGGAGAATGGCACCGGCGATCTCATAGCCGCGTTCATCCGCCTTATGCCCGAGCATGAGGTTGGCGGTAACGGTGTCGTGGCCCAAGTCCTGGAGATTGTAGGCGCGGATCTTGGACAAAAGTCCAATACCCCGGCCCTCCTGACGGAGATAAATGACGGCGCCACGACCAGGAATGGTGGCAGCGTTGGAAGTTGGATCGGAAGACGAAACGGGGATAGGTTGAGATATCTGTCTGATGGCCTCGTCTAACTGCTCACCGCAATCACATCGCATGCTCCCAACAGTTTCGCCCGTGAAGCATTCAGAATGGATGCGGATTAAAGGGGCAGGGATAGAGGCATTGTTGATTTGATGGAATGCAAGGGTGGCAGATGACGGATCAGATGCTCGCTGCGATGTTGGAGACAATCGACCAACATAGGCACCTCGCGTAATGCGATCCATTTCTGTCTCATTTTCGCTCCAGACAGCGTCAAGCGACCGTGAACGAATGGGTGGAGCCGGTGTGGGATCCTCAGAAAATTGGGCAGGATCGATGACAATCGCGAGGTGCTCCTTGCTATCACGGTTATTGTGGTAGAGATGGAGGAAGGCCGGTCCATGTGGCGTTGGTATGCGAGTTCGAGCCATACATTTGACTTCGACATGGGACTTTTCATCGTTAAGCGGCTTGGCTGATGACGAGAGCACATCAGCAGCTGGTGTCGGCTTATGAGTAATTCCATCGGGGACGGCGTTATTGTGTGTGGGAACGAGCGATGAACGACGTTTTTTCGGAGTGGGTGGGAGATTGTCAACTGTCTTTAGTACATCCGTCCCACGCGGAATATTGTTCTCTTTTGTTTCGTTGTCGTTCGCAGACATTCCTAATCGTTGGCGGCGCGGCGCCTGCCTGCTCACGTAGGCAAGCCGCTTCCTTTCCGTTTTGTTCGCAGCATCCTCGCCTGTCCATTTCGTCCAGTCCCAAGCACCCTCTGCCTGGGGAACCATGACACCCGGGAAGAAGTCGTGGTGGTAGTGGTTGCGGGTGACGTGGGGGCCCGATGCGGCTGCAGCTGCGAGGAGGAGAGGATCTAGGGCAGCGTCCCTTCGTGGTAGAACGGATCTGGCAGTTGGACGGGCGGGACCAGTGAGGAGATCGAGGAGGGCAAGATCAGAGGACTCAACGGGACTAGAGGATTGGTGGAGAGCCAGCATCGCAGGGAAAGGATGGGAGCAAGGAAGGGGGAAGAACAAGGATTGAGTGAGCAGAAAGGTTATAAGTTGTGTTGGAAGTCTGGAGTTGTCATTATTCCGAGCAGGACCTGGGTACCATTTCTCAAATCGTATTCACGTGAACCGGCCGAAAACCAGAAATACCGCATTGATCACATAATCAACAATGTTCCTGGCGACGGTTTATCTAATCTTATCTGGAAGCAGCATGATTTTCACACCCACCTCCGCAGCCCTAGCGCGTCTCTGGCGCCTGCTAACTGAACTCTATTCCTGCTTCTTGTCACAACCTAGATTGTCCCTTAAACGGGCCCAACTTTCATCTCCTGTGCAATGGATGGACTGTGACACGAAAAACTCATGCCACAAAGCTCGTTCACCCAGACGTCATGCGATATTCGTTCATCCTTTTCCTTTTGCTCCATCCTTGCATCTGGTTTGTCCCGTGTCCTGTACCATCATCCTTCCTGTGTGCTCACCTCTGACTAGCTCGCTTGCCGCACCGACATCCACAGTCGTTGATCCCTCTTCGCCTTCCATCTCTTTTCATGCAACTACCACTTCGAATTCCACAGCTTCCAGAGGCCGCTCAGCCTTCCATCGTCCAACATCATCTCGCAAGGTCCCACTTCCAATACTCACTCCACCGCCCGGTCTCTTTACACACCATAGGACTCGCACCATCACAATTGCGCCTACGGCCATCGACGGACGCCCACGCAGTCAACGCCACTCCTCTCAAAAGCCTATCGTCATCGTCTTCGAGGTCCTCGGAGGGGTTGTGGGACTGGCTGTCATAATCAGTTGCCTACGCTGTTGCTATGTCTATAATAAGACACCTAACCGCGACCGCATCGCAGCCGTGTTGCATCGACACCAGTTGGAGCGGGAATTGGAAGAGTTGGAACGTAACCCCTTCGCCCTCAGGCGTTCGCCTACGGGTGATCCCGTCCCTCCTTACTTTCCTCCACCCCCAACTTACGAAACCGTCACGTCCACCAATTCAACTGCAGCACCACCCCAACGTTCTGGTTATGTTGAAGTTTTAACTGCTAGCCCCCCCTCGACACCTCCTCTTCCCACGCGGCAACTTGAAGGCGCGCCACCGGCATCTACAATACCGCGGCCACCTATGCCTCCTACTGCTAACGGATAGATATAAACTATTTGGCTGTTCCATAGTTTGGTTTTCGTTGACAGAGGTGGAATTGCTTTGTATTCCATCTTGCTCTTGCTTTCGCTTTTACCTTATGCCTTTGAGTTATTGTGTCTGTATGAATTGAGGTGCTTTCATCCCCGGACTATCCATACCTATATCTTTCTTTTGGGACTGTATTATGCTCACCTGAACTATTACAACCCTGCATACAAAAGTTTAGCGGCATCTTGTACCTATCAATGTACTTCTACACTTTTACATAATGGCGAACTGTTCGCAGTTCTCCACGCTAGGAAATTGGCACGAACGCAGTCTGCTCGGAGCAGTGTGCATCAAAGCTTTCGCCAATGGCCACGGCGGTTGCATGTTTCCGTGCGCTATTCTTGTAGTTTGGTTTTCCAACAAAGCTATGCATGCTCCGAGCACACGACCTAAGTACATATATGCGAGAAGGAAATTACCCTGAAAAGTCTATTTATTTGTGGCGGCTTGGAAGGGAGGTAGGCTAAACCCGAATAGCAAATATGCCGGCCGGAATTCTGGGCAATGCAAGCCACCGCCGAAAGCTCATTCGTTCTGAGATCAGGAGTTTAGTCACATCACAACTCAACACCCCAACCATTCTCTTAAACTCTCCTTCTCACGACACACGCCTCTTCATTTGTGTTTTATGGAAGGGAGGGCGAGGCGCATTCGGCCGAGGTAACCATGAACTCCGCGTGCTCGGCTTAATACCGTCCTGCAGCGGGCCGCTAGGACCGAAATGAAATTGGGCTTTCGGCATTAGCTGAGGACTTGATTGTGGAAATCCATCGTTGGGGCGCGTCCCCGTATCCTCGTTTCATCCGCGTTGTGCACACCCCCAAAATGACCACACAACCTCACGCGGAGGGCTTCCATCAGAATACGGGTAGGGGCCCTGGTAGGAGGTAAGTCGTGTCTCTGTGCTCCGACCTTTTTTCGCTGTTTTTTCTTTTTTACTCAGACTGAATCTTGGTCTTCTCTTTTCTTTTTTTTCGGTCACGCTGGGCGTGTTCTTCTTTGATTGTCAAGCCCCGCTTCTATTCAGACACATTCCACAACGCCCGAGTTCCGGACAAAGGTCATTGAGATACTTTCACGAACAGCCAACGGCTGTCTGCAAGAACTCAATTATCGCCCTGGAATGGCACATAAACTCGCCGAGCTCCAGAATCGCGTTAACCACTTCCAGGAAGAGAACAAGAAGCTGTTCGAAGATAATAAGCGACTCACACGCATGGCCAAAACCATTCAGGAGAAACAGGTTATCGCGGAGCGATTCTACACAGGCACGATCCACTCGTTGGAGCAGCAGGTTTTGGCAATGCAGAGAGAGAATCAGGAGACTTTGAACAGGGAGGCGAGACTCGCGGCCGGACATCTAGAATATGCACGTCTGCAATCGGAGTACGCGCGATTGCACGGCTGTTGCGCCCAATTGAGGCAGCAGATTGCGACGCTGCAAAAGATATTGTTGGAAAAACCGCCGTTGCCACCTCAACTATCACAACAGGTTATGGTCCCGGGTCAGCAGAATAGGATGATGGCTAGCGGGCAGCCGAATGCGGTTAAACCATCTATACCACAATCCGTTCAAGAAGCTTTAGAGAAGCAGCAACAACAGCAACTTCTTGCTCGCGGGCAGAGGAATGCACTTCCTGGAAGACAAATCGTCAACGGGCAGCAAGCTCAAGCGCAGACAGCCACTTCTCGCCAAGCTCGTCCTCATATTTCTATACCCCACGTCTCCGGAGCATCTATGCTAAATGCCTCAAGAAGCCAACCGAACACTCCAAATGCAAGCCCGGGGCTTCAGTCACTTATGCAAGTAAATCAGATCCTGTTAAACCACAAGACACCTGGTGAGTCTAGCTTTAGATGAGGTCCTTGTCAAAAACTCATTCTTTGTGATATCAGCTCCATCAATACCGGTACAGTTTCTGATAACCTTTCAGTGGTCAGTTTACCTGAAGATTTTCATGTCGATGCAGAGACCATCATCGAGTTCATCGAGACACTCAAACGATATAATGGAGGTGCGCATATGAGGCTCGACTATGGGTATGATCACTGAATGACATTCCATGTAGGTCGACTCCCAAGGATCCAGATTGCCTGGCTCGAAACCAGTCGTCCACGGATGGACAAGTGGCGCCTCTAGCCCAGATATACCACTATCATCGTTACCGCCGGCAGCAAATACCACAATGCATACCCAGCTACACTCCATGCCACCAAGACGACAAGCCTCCGCACCATCCGTGCTGCCTAGACAAAACGCGATATCTCCCACTTTACCTACATCACCGTCCACACCATATGCCGGCCCCGTTAACAGCGGCGCCCTTCCTGGTCCACGATACCACCCCGTCATGATCAACCCTTCTCCGAATATACCTGTCGTGGATCCGCAGCCGCCCCCTGGGTTTGGGATGAACGTCGTGCCCATTGGCCCACCCGGAAAGTTGTTGCCCCCACTTACAGCTTCGGTTATGGGACCATCTTCATCGTCCACGTCTACGAACCCTCCTTCCTTTGCACATGCACCTTCGATATCAAAGAGGACGGCACAGACCTCTCCGTCCATTATCGATCTCACCAACACGCCACCCGCGCAACCCCAGGCACCATCCTTACCTTCGCAGGGTCAACCACCCTCACCGGCGTCTGTTACTCAAAATGAATCAAATGCCGATCATCTGCAAACGCCAAATCTTACGCCATCGAGCTCGCGGAATTCAGCCGTACCATCCGAGGGAGTGCCTGAGGTGGTTACACCTCTTGACGTACCTGTTGGCCATGCTTTTGATGTGGTGGGGTCACCCGGAACCGGGGCAGGATCTGAAGCTGGGACGGCTCGAGTACGAAGCCCAGTTATGGGTAAAGTGGCGATGAAACGTGGGAGTACTCGTGTTAGTAGTGAGGAAGAGGAGATAACGGGTAATGATGAAGTGTCGAAGAAAGTGGTAGGCAATGAAGCGATATCACTGAAACGTGGATCTATACATATTGCCGGTGGAGATGAGGAGGAAGGAGAGATACCACACACAGAGGGAGTGCGGAAAAAGCCTAGGCTTGAGGTGGATACGGATGTAGCCTCAAAGAACATCCCTAGTGACGTCAACACTGCTACCCCTGCAGCTGATGGGCCAGGCGTTGGAACAGCAAATGGGCATATACAAGCTGAACCTACAATGGATGAACACAATGATGAAGGCGAGGAGGATGAGGATGAGGAAGAAGAGGATGAGATTGGACCAGACGGTTTGCGCACTATCAAATATTGTTTAGATGCGTTCACAGACGAGGACGATAACGGCGTGTCGACTTGCGTGTTGTGTCTGTAAGTGCCCACCTCTGAGTCCTACCTACCACGATGGGCCGGCTAACACGCTGACGTATCTCTTTAGGAAACGACATGAAGAAGGGCTGATCGAAAAGCCTGCCACATTCTCACCAGATATGACACAAGAAGGGCGGTTGCAGCATTTCTTGAGTGAACACTCGAAGGTTTGGGAGGACTTCAGGCACCAAAGAAGGTTTGGTTAGCCAAGGTGATGGGAGCAGCTATCATTATTATCGGTGGTTCTCGTTGGACTCTCAAGGTGCTCTATCTTGCTCGTTTACTATGGTGCAGGATTTCATTGACTTTTTGGTTGTGCCGCAGGTTCAAGAAACCCCCATTATTTATTGACGCTACATTATGGTCTTTATGATGTTTGTGCATATGAACAGCATAATTCCTAATTATATGCTTTACATTCCGTCGAAGCACTTGTTGAGCAGTGTAATCTCCAATCTCTGATCTTCTGCTCCTTTATCGTCTTTCCTTTCGGCAGAACGCTTAGGCCTTAGGTATATGTAAATTCAACGATCACATTGTTGCGTAAATAAGTACCTTTACATGGGGTCGACGTAATTACCTGAGGTTATTTCAAGCGGGAGTGATCCTCTCGGCGAGCTTGTTAATCAAGTCGGTTAGCCTCCCAACCTCATAATCAATCAGCTTGGCGTCCTTCTCGATCACGATCGCTTCTGTAAGAGCAGGGAACGTTGTTGCGCCGTATCCTGGTATCCGCGTTATTATTCAATCACCATAGAGTCTCAGGAGCCAGGTTGCAACTTACCAAGCCATTTCCCGGGTGCAACACCTAAATGCTTATACCACTCGCGGTCTTTGATTCCTTCCTCAGAGATGAAACCTCGCTCGAACGCGATCAACTTCTTGTTAGCCCTCCCAAGTCTCCTTGCGGCCTCAATAAATTTCTTCACAGGCGACGGCAGCCACGGTGGAAGAACCTCTTCATCAGCTCCTTCTACCATGGAAAACGCATACCCCAAAACACCCTCCCAAGAGTCTTCACCAAAGAATTTGGCGATATCCCATGAAGCAGCCGTGACCATAGTGGGCGGGACGCCAAATACGCCCTTAACCCAATCTTTGACTCGGGTCGTGAAGGGTGGAGGTGGTACGTTCCATACTCGTGAATTCCAGCAGCTCCGGCGTGGCTGTCGTTCTGAGACGAGAAGAGAGGATGGGTATGGCGGGAGATATTTGAGGAGTTTTTCGAAGGCTTCGAGCGCGGCTTGTTTTTCGATATCGAGCTTAAAGCTTGCAGTTTGGACATTTGCAATCGCAGTGCGGAGAGTCGAGAAGTTGGGTTTAATATTCGGATTGCTGGAGGCGAGAGCTTCGACACTAAGGACAACGTTTGAGGTGCAAAAGACACTGGGAGAAGGTGGGTAAGCATACCGATCAAGGTAGTCGTTCAATTCCAAGGCATATTGAGTTGTATTCAGAGGAACGAGAAGCGAGTCGGCCATCCTCAAGCCCATCAGCCCAAGATGTTTGGCGACGGCAACCTGCGATGTATATAAGAACCGGGATAACTGAGATCGAGGAGCACATACGTGACGGTAGAAGCCAGGATCGGCGTAAACCTCTTGCCAGTGCTGACTGTCATAGATTGAGTGGTAATGGTATGCTGCGTCCGAGGGAGTCAAAGTAAATGCTTGGTCTGTGCTTGCAACCTGATAGAAGCATTAGTTATAGCACCGAAATATACTACTAGGGGAAACTTGCACCAAGGCGCTGGAGGAACGCGGTATAATCACTGCCGCTTCCTAGCGGGTTGACACCCGTTTTGGAAGCTTTGCGTTCTTCCTCCGCTTGTTCATACGCATTCAAGAATTCTTTGTCAATGGTCAAATTCAGGCCCTTGTATGGCCCCTCGTCATCACGGGCATCCCAGAGCTTCTTGCCAGGAAACGTTGGGTGATCAACGACAAGAGCAATATCCTTAATCAGGTGGGAGAGCGAAGGCGATGCAAGAACGTCCCAGCGAGACCCGGCCACGGAGACATCGACATTGAGATACGCTACCACGTTCTCTGAGATCCAGTCAGGAAAGTCCTCAGCCCACTCGGTGCTACCAACAAGTCCATACTGTAGAGAGAACATTGGGTTAACCGTCAGCCACTGAAAGTACTCAACAAACCTCTTCGCCATCCCAGCTGGCGATGACAACTGATATAAAAACATTAGAGTGATTTTCCTTTACGTGAACATTGTTACCGGCTTACTGGTTCGAAGTGGGGTCCATCCAGCTTGGAGCAAGAATCCCAGGCCTTTGATGATTTCATGCAAGGACACGGTACCACTAGTAGGGTCTGCTGCTCCCATAACCCATGCTGAAAGTAGTTCAGAACGAGCTCTACTGCATTAAAGTGCCCATACCATCTCGGTGGCAGCCAATCACTACAACTTCGTTCTTGATATGCCCTGGAATAGCAGCCATTGTGTTCCAAATAGGGGTGACCTTATCCTCGACTATGTGTAATAATGACGGACCATCAGTCAGGCTTTCCCAGATGACACACACCACCTTACCATTGTTCACTAATCGGATCTTACTCCGACTAACTTTTCCACTCAACTTCTTGTTACCATTCTCATCTTCAACATAGATATCACCAATCTCCTCCAAAAGGCGTTGGGCGTTACTCCAAGAAATTGGGAGACTAGGGATAGAGGGTATATCGGTTCCATTGGTACGCTCGGCATCCTCGTAGGCTGGGTAGCCTGGAGTAGTTGGGTCGCCAGGATATATGGACACGTATTGCACAGAGCCTCTTTCGACGGATGTCGGGTTGCGTGCGGGGCCTGCAGGGTATGGTTCATATCCATTGGCCACTGTGACATAACCATCGTCGCGAGGATCGGAATAGATGATGACGCCAGCAGCCCCAAGTTCTTCGGCTCCTTTGATCTATGCATGTGATAAGAGAAGGCAAGAGGTAGTGGTTGAGAACTGAAGCAGCTACCTTCAGGCCGCGGCCGATGTCGCCATAGCGAGTAATAACGATCTTGCCCGTGAAGTCGGTTCCCGCTGCAATGAGTTGGGCATAATCCTTTCGTAGATTGTTAGAATGCAAGAGTTAGAACTCATGGCATCGTAGGCGTACCTCCTGTGTTCCGTAATTGGCGTAAACGAGCTCTCCTGTCACGTCACCCGCCCGGCTGAGTCCATGAAAAGCGGGTACAGCGGTCCTGTATTTGTGAGCCTCAATGTCTCTTGGATCTCCATCTTCTTCAAGATCAGCTTCCCATTCAGGGACTCCCTGTTCGTTAATAATAGACAAGCTGAGATCCAAAGGAGTATTGAGAACGGGATAGTAAATGTCAATCCAAGCCGTGGGTTTCTTTTGCGCATGCTTTGCGGTCAGTCCCAGCGTCGCGTCACGAGATTTCTTGGACCCAGCTGGAAATATGGGTTCATCGCGAGGTGTACGGATGCGAAATTCTTTCTGAAATAGTGAGAGGATAGCCTTGGCATCTTCAAAATCGGCCTCGGATCCAGCAAGATGAGGGTGTGTGGCATAAGCCCTTGAAGCATCAAGCGCGCTCTGGAAATTTGGCACTGAGCTGCCATGATAGGTCGTGTGATTAGCTCTTGGGTGCTCGGACGATGGCAGAAAGTCACTCACAGGAAGATCTGTTCGGCTGCCTTGGGTGGGATACGGTGGGGCCGAGTGAGCTGCCAGTTCTGCCATTCATGGACAGTGCCAAGCGCAACAGCCTTAAAGGTGCAATAAGCTAGAACGGTTCCCACAGCTGCCCACCGGAGACGTCTTCGCCTCCCCTCGCGTCGAGTAGTGTCGATACCGACTGGAGGTGCATCTAGCCCATTCAGAGGGTACTTGCTATCCACATACTGCGGAAGACTCTTCTCGTGCTGCGCAACCATGGTGGCCGCTAAGATAGAGGTATTTGATGCTGTACATACGTATTTTAGTCGAGCTTGATGTGCATCACCATGTGCGCGGTGGGTGCCTCATAGCGACATTCTCCAAATAGGTCAGGGTATGTACATCAGAACCACCACCGAAACCAGCCGAAACCTCGCCGAAGCCTCCGGCAGGAAGAACGGAGGAGACCGGCGGAGACCAAGCTGAGACCGGCTATCGAGCACCAACTTTGATTCCAATTTCCCGGCCCACGCAGGCCTGGAAAATGGGAAATTCACGTGGTATCGGTCCCCCGATTCCAGATGCGGCAACACGTCCAGCAATACATCATCCCCAGGTCCTCTGTTCCCTGTACACTCTTCGTGTGCGTTTGCAAGCGACGTCTTTCTTCTTGACTTCTTTCGCCGCCCATCCCTTCAGTACCAGCCGCCTTGTGTCAAGACTAATACCCCAGTGACTTGACTTTAATGGCGACGCACGAACTCATCGACGCACAGTTCGATCGCGCGGTCGAAATCGTTCAGGGGTTACCCAAGACTGGACCTATTCAAACGGACTACGAAGAGAAGCTGCAGATGTATAGGTGTGGCCCTCGTTTCCCTTTTCCTTCCAACCAGTGCTAACGCTGTTCTCCAGCTTGTACAAGCAAGGTATTGCTTATCTCCACCGCCGCACGCGAAATCGCCGCTCTGACTTCTCATGCCATTAGCCACGGTCGGAAACGTAAAGTCACCCCGTCCTGGGATGTGGGATATGCTTGGGAGAGCCAAATGGTACTCATACAACTCTTGGCCCAACGTTTGAGACGTAATCCTAAGTTTTATTTAGGGATGCTTGGGCAAAACACAAAGATTTAGACCCCTATCAAGCAAAGTGGATGTATGTCGAGGCACTTCTGAAGGTAAACCCGTTCATACATGTAGTTATATGTGGTTCACTTAGTCGCTTAGGTCTTGAGGCGATATTCGGACAAAACGATTGCACAAAACCTGGTCCAAGAACTCGAGTCTTATGGCGGTGACCCCTCCAACCTCGTCCTCAG